>JAFBJS010007094.1:57409-74963 GCA_016785265.1 Paraplagusia blochii
CTGTGGGTGGAGCTCTGGCACCGTCAAGCAGCTGCTCGGAGGGAGCTTATCAGGAGTGTAGCCCCTGTCTCTTATACACATGCAAACAGAAGTGACACAATGTTTTATGGGAATAGTCTGTGCAAGATAATGAGACAAAATCTGGATTTTCTTTAGAATCAAGACGGAAAATTTGTCTACTGTCTGGTATATTAAACCCACCTGCAGGCATGGTCGCCAGGCAGCTTTTCAGAACCTTCATGGACGATTCAGCAACAGCTGCAGGAGTGAGACTATCTTCACAGGCTGCAAAGGAGAGAAAAAAAAAAAAAAAGTTTTAGTTGTTACAAAACCATGCAATTTAAATAGGATGTTTTTTCGTCCTGCGGGAATGTTTGTTGAAAAATAATCGCCAACACTCACGCTCAGTGCTGCTGGCCATTGTCCCCTTAAAGGAGCGGGATAGGGATTTCCTGGACTCTTCCTCCGCAGGAGTCTGTTCCAGAGGCACAGAGCTGACAAGCTGACCGTTGGGAGAAGGAACCTGCGTGAGAAAGGACCCCAAAAATCACATTAGTGTCACGAGAAAGTGACCAAAGTCTTCCTAACGTTTGTCGGTCTATTGTTCCTATCACTGCTGAGTCTTTCTGATATTTGCGATTCCATTTTGCCCTCCATGACATTGCACTAAACCAAGCTGACAAAGCAGAACTTCCTGGAAACAAAAGCAGCAAACATCAGAGGAGCGTGATAGTATCTGATTATGTCATGGTCCATCTCAGCATCCTGATGCCGGCACAGGATTCACATCTGCCTATTGGAAATACTTGAGATAAAGCGATATCGCGTGTAGAGGTGGGAACATTTATTGATTAGAACGGAGAAACCTTTTCCACAGGCTGCTGTGAAAATGACCTACATAAGTCAGAGCGTTCCACAGATGGTGGCGTCGACACAAAAGCAGATCGTTACTTTTTTTTTTTTTCCTTCCTTTGTTTAGGAGAAAACACCGACATTTGCAGCAACTTTCCTCTACAAGTGTTTGTAAAAATCCAGAGATTCACTAGAAACTCTCTCTGTCTGCATCTGGTCCCTGACCCAACCTTTGGCAACTGCCAGATATTAAAGAAAAAATACATACCTCATTTGGTCCCACTGTCTTGTAACTGATTTGGCGGTTGATGGAACATTTGACGATGCCAGACACCAGCTTGGAAATGTCTTTGTCTTCCTTATCCTCACATGGACTCTTTTCAACTACAAAAAAGAAAAAAAAAAAATAAACAATTTAACTTTAGGGACATGTCAAACAAACAAACTGAAACATAATCTTCAGGGAAACTGAAAAAACACCTGTTCTACTCATTTGCATTTAAACTGCAGTCATGAGTACAAAACAGGTTGTGGCTGAATACCCAGCATGCATTGCAAAAAAGGTCAAGTATGAGCGTTTGCATAAAAATAAACTTCAACAGTCTGTTACATCCATTCCATTCCACTGCTGTGGGATTTTTTTTTTTTTTTGGGGCGGGGGTTTTACCTTTTCCCTTCTTGCCAAAGAAGCTCTTGGCCATTTTAGCGAAGAATTTCTTGGCAGGGCTTGGTGGGTGGAGCTCTGGCACCGTCAAGCAGCTGCTCGGAGGGAGCTTATCAGGAGTGTAGCCCTGGGGAGAAGGTGAAAAGCAGACGTCAAGGTGAGGGACATATGCTCTGTATATGAAAGGTCTCTAATTCCATTCCCCCCATCAAGCAACCTTCCTCCCCCTTCCTCCCAGGAGGTCAGCATTGATGTCGACTTACTTTGGTGAAGAACTCATGATTGAGGATTTGATCCAGTGCAAGGCGATCAGCGGGGTTCTTCTGCAGGATGGCAGAGATGAGTTTCTGGGCAGCAGGGGAGAGCGTGGAGGGCAGATTGTACCGGACTTCTTTTATGCACTTGTAGGTCTCCTTCAGGTCCAAGGTCTCAAACGGAGGGTTTCCACACATCAGTGTGTACCTGTTGAACCCCCAAAAAAAAATAAATTAAAGAAAATTATAGATCACCAGAAAAAAAACATTAAAATCTGTCCCAAACTAGTTGTGTTTCTGGAATATGGAAACACTTACATGACACATCCAAGAGACCAAACATCTGACTCTGTGCCGTGACCCTGTCTGTTCAGCACCTCAGGAGCCAAGTAGTTAGGAGTCCCACAAATTGTTCTGATGGGGAAAAAAAAAAAGCAACAGGAACCACAGTTAGTTATTTTGACGACATCATTTTTTTATTTTCCCTGTTCAGAACATTTATCAACATAGAGATCGTCACAGCTTCACTCCTCTTCCTGTTCCACAGAGGTTGTCTAGCAAATATTGAAACTGCAGCAAATTCTACATTCAACCGCAACTCAGAAACCAGTTTAGTCGGCTTCTCTGTGAAGTGTGTGTGTGTGTGTGTGTGTATAGAGGGGGGGGTCAACAGTGAGCTTAGTGTCTGATGTAATGGTTTTAGGTGAGCGTACGCCATGGTAATCCACTAATGCAGTGTTCCCCAACCTTTTTTGCGCCACGCACCGGTTAAATGTCTTGTACTTTTTTCCACGGACCTGTCGTTAAGTTGTAGCAGATAAAAACCCCTTCATAAAATGAAAAATTCTGGTGTTTTGAAATTTTTTGCTACCTATAAAATCTTCCTACCCAAATAAACTGTGCATGCACACACAAACAAGGATTTCTCAAGTGCGCACAGCCTATAATTTTCTGCTACCACACCAGTATACAAATTTAGAATCTTGTATCAATTACTCTACGTCATACTGAGTTTATTGCCGTTGTCTGCCACTGAGAAAATATTTCCTAATCAAATATAGTTGCATTATTGATGATGGAGTCCTAGTCATTCCATTGGTCAGTTCTTTTGTTGATATGGGTCTGGATTAAGTGGAAGTAATAACCAGATGGGGCCAAAAGGAAACATTATTTCTCTGCGACCCAACACTAATTCACCCACGGACTGGTACCAGTCCCCGGCCCAGTGGTTGGGAACCACTGCACTAATGTGTACGACTTTGGATCGCAGGTTAAAGCGTATACTTACTTTTTTCTCTGCTCCACCGTCTCTAGTTTGGCAGCCAGGCCGAAATCTCCCAGTCTCAGCTCCATGTTCTCGTTGACAAAGAAGTTGCCTGAAAGAGACAAAACCCCCCATTTGTTAGAGTCGGCATTCCACACATAACACACGTCTGCCCAGAGTAACAGCAGATTCCAGGAATGCCCGGGTGCGCGTTTGCACGCTGCATATTTTCGCCAAATCCCGTGGTTAAATCACGTACCTAGTTTGAGATCTCGGTGCAGGATGCCTTTGCTGTGAAGGTACTTAAGGCCTGATATGATCTGTCTCAGGTAATACCGCACTTCTGGCTCGGTGAGCGTGTGCCTGGCCTTCCAAATGTGTGCAAGTGACTGCAGAGACAAAGCAAAAAAAAAAAAAAAACCCCATTAACCTCACATCTATCAGGGAGGACAACACTGCTGCAGGACAGCACCGCAGAGTCACATAAAAATAAATAAATAAGACACAGACGTCTTACCTTTCGGCTGCACAGCTCAAGGAATATGTAGATGTTGTCTTGGTCTTCGAAGTGATGAGAGAATTTCACGACGTGTTTGTGCGACAGGGTTTTGTGCAGCTCGATCTCATTTGTAATCTGTCGGGAGAGCAGAGACATTCCATCACACACCGGGATCACTTCAGATCCGGGCCCTTTTCAACGGAAAAGAGGACGTGAATCCGATGAAGTACCTTGTCCCTCTGGTGCGGTTTGGACACCCTGCTCTGTGGGATCACCTTCACGGCATACATTTTGTTGCTGGAGAGGTCCGTCATCTCGTAGCACCGTGCAAATCCACCCTGAGGGGGGGGACAGAGGGACACAGATCAGACAAAGTAGCAGGTTGGGAACCTGCAGTGGTCATCAATCGTCTGAGCCGACAGTGACCCCCGAGGAACTGTTTTTGGACAGAAATCAGACTGACACAGCCGACCAAGATGACTTGGCAGAAATTCTCAATGTGCAGGAAAAGGTTGGGTTTAACAGGTGAGAGGAAGACAGACATTGTATGACATGGCATGGACTGATGGTGTCTCCCACCAACCATCCACCTGAAATCCAATGTTTTTTGGACCACATCTTCCTGGATGTTGGACTGAGACAGGGAGACAGACCAGGATGCTGCATTCATTAACTGTAAAAACCCACAGACGCGTTCCCTCAGCACTGCCGCAGCACAGACCAGACCTGGCTCGACGCCCGACCGACGCCACCGCTTCTCAGAGCAACACGTTGATACGGTGTGACAACGGCCATGAGACACATCACAGCAGGGAACAAACAACGGGGACCAGGGAGGGACAGGAGCGAGGAATAGGACCGAGAACCACAATGCATTTCAATGTTTGTTTTTATTTTTTTATTATCTCTGGCTCGGGCACACCTTTGCGTCTGATTCATTCAGCGATGACGCGCAAACGCATCCGCCACGAGGTGCCCCTATCCTCCATCTCACCCTCCCTCCCTTCCTCCTATGATGAAAATAACGCACCTGGGGGAAAAAACTAAATATCTCACGAAACATAATCCATCCACACATCCGATTTCCAATCCCTGATGCCCGTTTAAGAATCGATTCAGTCGCGTTCCGGGAGAAAATGTATCGCTTTTTTTTTTAAAAACACCTACCTTTCCCAGCAGCTTTCCTTTACTGTAGGATTTCCCAGTCTTGGGGTCCGTCACCACCTGAGCCAGCTCCGGTTTGTTCTGTTCGGGTTTATTCCTGCTGCTCTTGCCGGTGGTGGTGGTGGTGGTGGTGGAATGCTGGGCTCCACGCTCCGGAGCCGCTTTAAACAAATCCGCGTTCATTGCGTGGCAAGAAATGCGCTGCGCCGCAGTAAAGCAACCGGTATCCATTGGCCACAGTGGTAGGAAGAAAGAAAAAGAAAAATAAGCTCGTGAATAAACGTCCCCGTCTCGCTCTCAGGATTCGGTTTCTTCTGTTGCAATCAATGCACGCGGACGTGTCCTCCGCCTCTGACTGTCTCCATCTGCCGAGTGCAGCCTGCCTCTCTGTCAGGCTTTATAAGCGAGCGGCGACGTCATCGAGGGGCTGGAAGTTCGACTTCATCTGCTGAGATGAACCTCAGCCAACTCCTGCTCTGTCATTTCTACTGATTACGGTCAGTGATCGTTGCAGTGATGCCAGGCGACATCTACTGGCTCATAGAAGAACTACAACTCCAAAATCAATTTCGACACACATTTTGCCATATTAGTTAAATGTCAGTTATTAAATTGGGCATAATTTCATCAAATAAAAATAATACACACATTTTATTTATTTTTCTATCAGTTCCCTGTATCTTCTACTCTGACTCCAACTACCTCCATGTTCTCCCTCTCTGCATCCATCAATCTCCTCTTTGTCTCCTACCTGGTAGCTCCAGCTCTAGGATCATTATTCTACCAATGTATCTACTATCCTTCCTCTGAACATGTCCAAACCATCTCAATCTGTCTTCTCTAGCTTTTTCTTCTGTCCTTCCTGTCTGTCATCTCATTCCTGATACTGTCCATCCTCGTCTCTCCTAAATAGAATCTCAGCATCTTTAACTCCTGCACCTCCAGCTCTGTCTCCTGTCTTCTACCTATTCCTAGTGTCTCTAATCCGTCCATCGTGGCTGGTCTCACAACTGTCCTGTGAGCCATCCCCTTTACCTTATCTGACAAAATACACACACTTTATTAAATGTGTTAAATTCTATTGATGGGTGTATACGACTTTTTTTTAACCACATTCTTTCTGCCAAAGTTCACTATGGCGAGCTCCGGATTTCATACTGAGGATGGTGTTCTTTGTGTTTTCTGTTCTCTCCATCTTCTACACTAACTCCAACTCTTTCCTCATGGCATCCATTTATCTCCTCTTTGCCTCCTACCTGGTGAGAAATATGAATACAGTATCTATTAGAGGTGAAAAGAATTCTGCATTGGCCTCACTGAACCAAATAACTCTGCTGCCATCTAGCGGACATAAAAGTAATCGCTTAAGGCCTGTGGCACTGACGCCCGAGAGCCTGCGATTTGATAAAAAAATTAATCTACTATAATATCAAGGACCAAGTTCACTGACATGCAAATCTATTACATTTTAGAGTTTTAATTGTAAGAGTACCGCCCTAAGCCACCAGTTTTGGACAAATGTCTCTAAAATGCCCCAACTTTTGAGGGTTTAAGTCATTCAAGTAAATAAAATAACAGTCTTGATGCATGCGTGATTAATTTAATATTTACTTTGAAAATAACTGAGTCACGCTCATCAATATCTTGAATGCCATAAACACGTTTTTTTCTCAAATTCATCAGGTAATGGGTAAAATAAGTGAAATAAAAACCAGAAAATGAGGGATCAAAACATAAGAAACACTTCATTAAGAACCAGCAGATGGTAAAATATTACAATAACTGAGAAACAAATTACAATTTTTATATTATTCACACATGGTATAGGTCAAAATCACAATGTCATTGTCTATAATGGAATGATTGGAAATGGAATTACACAGGACTTAAGGCAATGACTGAGATCAGGCCTTAAATGGACACATAAAATAGTGAACTGCATTAAGTTAATGCAAAGCAGTGCATTGGTTGTGTTTATAGTTTAAGGAAGTGCAAAAACTGGAATATTTTGAGTAGGTCCATCTTGGGAACGACTGTGGAACAATGGATGTTAAGACCTAAAATATCGGATTTCTTGCATATGAAGATTGCAACAGAGAGACACTGCCAGTTAGTTTACTGCTGAACAACATTGAATTTTTATCACGACTGAAACTTGCAAAAAGTTGACGTTCACTTTAACTGTGTGATTCTACAGGTTCTGGAAGCAAAAAGAGAATTTATTACAGGTCCATCATTTCTTCTCCTCCTCCTCCTCTGCTTTTCTTCTCCTGGGACTCCGACCAGGCTTTGTTGATGGTCCTCTTCATCTCGTCATCTCCTTCATCATATATCTTCTTCAGCATGCTCATCAGACCATCACTGGGGTCGGCCTTGTCGTCTACGCTGGGTTTACTGATGTGGGTTTAGAAAATAAAAGAATGAATACGTTTTAACTCAAACTTTAAAGGTTTTGGTTTGTCAGTTTCTTTGTTATCAGGCTTCATTCAGCTTCAAATATTCACTTACTCCTTCTCTTTAGACTGCTTTTCAACCTTTGTCAGACACTCCCACTTCTGTGACGACTGCTTCTTGCACATGATCAAAACCATGTCTGTTTTTATCTGTCGCAGAGGAAAATGTGATTAGATTAAAAGTGTCTCCAAATGTGTTGCCATTTGTATTTCTTTTGTCTGTCTGTCTTTCACTCACCTTCTTGTAACTGTCCTTTTCTTCAATAGGATTTAATAGATTCAGAACTGTCATCTGATGATTTTTTCCACCAAGATCCTTCACCAAGATAGAGAAAGACCTGTGACACAGATAATGTGTTACTCGTCACACAAATGTGAAAAGCAAGAATACCTGGAGAGGTAATTCGACATGGCACATACTGTAAGGTACACACACTGTATGCATGTTGATTGTTTTACCTTTCGGTAAAGCTGACTTCTACGTTTTCTGATGGGATTTTGTGGACATCCTTCAAAGTCAGGTAAATTTTGACAAATTTTTCTGACTGGTCCCAGGCTGCAGAATGGGAAATGGGAAACATCTCAAAAAGTTAAATAAGAAATTATATTTCTTAGAATGTAGTTATAAGAACCTAAAGAGGTAGAGGTTTGGACAAGAGTGAAGAGGAATGAAGGTCAGCTAAAAGAAGACAGAGTAGATGTGTCTGAAAGAAAGGGGTGAAGGTGGAGAAGTTTAGATACTTAGGATCAACTTTTCAGAGGAGTGAAGACTGTGGAAGAGAGGAGAAGAATAGAGGACAGGCAGGATAGAACAACTGGAGAAAAGAGTCAGGAGTGATCTGAGATAGAAGAGAGTCAGCTAAGGTGAAGGAAAGGGTGAAGGACAATTGTGAGAGACAAGGATGGACAGGATCAGGAATGAGGTGATTAGAGGGACAACACAGACAGGAAGGCTTGGAGAAAAAGCTAGAGACAGATTGAGACGGTTGGACATGTTCAGAGGGACAGGGTATATATATTGGTAGAAGAATGATCCTAGAGATGGAGCTACCAGATAGGAGACAAAGAGGAAATTGATGAATGCAGTGAGGGAGGACATGGTGGTAGTTGGAGTTACAGTTGAGGATACAGAGGACAGAGGTTAGATAGAAATGGTTGACTCGCTGTGGCAATCCCTGAAAAAGGGACAAGCCGAAAGGAAAAAAAAAAAGAATAATGTAGTTATAAACGTATAAAATTCAAGATACCATAATTTGTAATCTTGACTGTGTATGTTGCTTTAGAGGCGTTGGGTGGAACTGCTTGTTTCTTGGCCTGTTGCTCCTTTTGCTGTTTTTTGGCTGCAAGTTCCTTCTCCACCTTCTTCTGCTCCTGTTGGAGCAAATCCTGAACTCTCTTCCTTTGTGATTTTTCCAAAAATGAGCTCAACTCCTGCAGATCTGCCTCCAATTGGTTGATCTGTATAAAGCACGACAAAAAAATGGAAACAATATTGGTTTTCCTGTATGGGAAGGTCTGATTCCTGAGTGTCCTCCTCCATATTAACTAAAGTTGGACATAAATTCTGTAGAGTGTCGTCACTCGTCGTTATGCTCTTGTTTTCTCCATTATAACAACGTTATGCATCAGCAACACAAGGAACGTTTCTGCATCACGTTGCTAAAATATTCTGTCTGCTTCCGTCAAAACAGCATGTGCGCTCCCTGGTTCTGTCAGGACCCAAATGGATATAGACACGAACTCTATCTTGAACAGTAACCACAAAGCGTATTTTATTTGATTTAGCTTTATAATACGCAGGTAAACCCGTTAGAAATTCGCATTATTTCACTAGAGCCGGTTAGCAGCGGATGCTAACTAGCTGAAGTTACGAAGAATAAAAGTGTGTAGGATATATGTATTAACCCCGCCTATGTGGTAATTATTTTCATGGATGATGTTTCTGTAATGCAGTTAAATAATTACCTGTTCAGTTAGGTCCATTATGGTTTTGCTCGGTGGTATTAGCTGAAAAAAGGGAACGGTCTCTTCACCTCATTCAGTTCATGCGACTACGTTCGTCTTTTTCTTCTGCTTCTCGATCAATGACGGAAGAGACTCTACTGCCACCTACTGTTCGCGTGAAACACAACAACCACTCTGCATCGACTCGATGTTTTCATGTTTTTGTTTTTCCAACATTGTATATAAATTATAAATATATACGATAAACTAGAGAATATGTATTTTTTAACATTCATTACCTAATAACCATAACGATAAAAGTATGCACACGTTATACTTATTTCTGACAATGACATAAACAGGCAATAGAAAGGACTGGGTTAGAAAATTCCTAGAGAACCCAGTGTTGACTTTATTCTGGAGAATTTTTAAGCTTAAAAAAAGCTTACAAGTGGTTGATCACTGGTCTGTTTTAGACCAAAACATATTTTTACTGATATGCCAAAGAAAGGTCTTCTGTTTTACAAACTGTCATGCCAGATTGTGTCATCTATTTACTGTGAAAGTAATAGTTTTTTAATAGTAATAACTTTTTGGGTCTTTACATTATTATGTAGGGCTTGTATATCATAATGGACATGAATGATGGGATATGTTCAATATTTCAAGATGTAATTTTTCCAGAGTTCAATCTACATCAGGGCAAGTTTAATCCCAGATTTCTGCAACTTAAAAAACATGTTTAGAATAGATCATCTTCTTAATTAACTGTGGCAGAGATTGGTCCATGCAATGCAGCAAAATGCAATCATATAGTTGCAATAAACTACTAAAGAACAGTAAGTCAATAATGATGAAACAATTTTATTATGACAAACATGAATCCATACAATAAATGACAAGAAAACATGGTACATTTATACAGAGCAGCAGACATCCTGCAATTGTTAATTTGAATCTACTGCTGTCTCAGAATATAGTTGTTTTAATACAGTTATCACATAATATCTCCAAAGCTTATATCACCACCTTGCCCTCAGAATCCCAGACATTTGGTTGTGATCTGCTAGATGACGAAAGACAATACGACTGAGCCTCCACCTTCGTTTCACTCCACGGGGTCTGGAAGTCAACACACACCTATTGCGTATTCTCACAGGGCAGCTGTCTTTTGGTAGGGCTGCAATTTCCTTGTCAGCCACCTCCTGCAAAGAGATGCACAGATGACACATTGGATTAGTGATGGGACTAAAGGGATAGAGTAACAGGTCATAGTAATAATTTATTTAGGAATTACCTGCAACTCTTTGGGCAAGATGGTATTCTTTCTGAGTGCATTAATCCGTAGCCGCTCATCTGCATATTCAAAAGCCATTTTCCTTCTTTTCACATCTCTCAGCATTCTCCAGTTCACATAATATCCTCTCACTTGTTCAACTGTGCCCCAGCAGCTTTTCAGGGCCTGCACACAATATTCCAAAAACGCAATTAATTGTTAAGACATTGTCAAATAGCAGCACACTGAACAATGAGTAGCACAAAAAAAATAACACTTAAATAAGACCTATTCAAATGAGCAGTTGGTGCGTAAGAATATATATGTACATGTGTATATATATATATATATATATATATATATATATATATATATAACGTTAACGTTACACTGGTAGGTTGATTTATAGTATAGCGGCAGACGACCTGTTCAAAGCAGTATAATAACACTAGTAACATCCTCAATATGTAATGACAACGGGGTTACGTTAGCATCCGGGCTAACGTTAGAATGTCATTTAGTTATCCGTTAACACTGACGGGACTGTATTTTGCCAAACGTCACGCATAAGCAACTCAACAGTAGCCAAATTATTTTAAATTAAAATATTGCATTTTAACACACTGTTACCTGCTTTGGAGCACAGAATGAGGAATAAAGGGCATTTAAGCCCAAACATGCTATTCTGTGAGCAGCCATGTTGAATTTCTTATGCGGAAACAGCAACAACCGAAAAATGCGCAACCTGAACAGCGCCATCTACCGCCCCGGAGGATTGTGACATTTGGCGTTAAAAAGTTTCCCTTTTTTTACATTAAATGCCATTTCACAAAAAACACTACATCAGTGTTAACAAAAAAATAAATAGATAAAATAGAAATATACATTTTAAAGGAATCTATTGTTATTATTATTATTATTATTATTATTAGCCTTTACAATTACCAGGAAACAGCCCATAATTATCGATAATTTCGATTGCCAAACATCTGTGATCTTTCCTTCTCAAAGTAATGACTCTTACATAGAATAAATCATGTTGCCTAAGAAAACTTCAAAAGTACACTAGAGGGCAGTATTGTAACGTAACGTATAAACTTACTTTAATGGCGCGCTCTTCCTCACCTCTATCATTTTACTCTTATCCTTACCACGGTCCAGACCCAGATAACTTTCAGTGGCTCACAGTATGCAGTGATTTTGGGTGCCGGTTGTGGAGACTACTGTCCCTGTGATCTGGTTATGGATAAGAGGACGAATATAGACAAATTTATGATTACAGAGGCAAAGAGGGGAGAGCTGTTGGCAGCACTAGCCATGATATTTTGTATAAATTACAAGATAATTAATAATTACTAGTAAATCGTCAATAGATTGTCAATAATTCAATATTCAGTCAATATTGTGCATAAATCTATATGGAGAATTTCCTCTTTACAAAATAATATTAACTAGAAACTAAGAGGGAGCAACATCTGATCTCACAGTTGGATCCTTTCCCTCTTACTCAGTAAACAATCAATTATTTGACTTCAACTGAAAGGGAACTGTATAGGTGTTTGCCAGTATTTTTTTGAGGCCAAAGAAGATTCAAGTCTCTTTCATTGTTAATGATTCGATTACAGTCTGTTTGCCAGACAGAAAACTTTTAATCATGTTCTTCACATTTGGAACCAACATAGTTGTCATCAAGTATCCTTGCATTTTGGCACATCATTTTAGGACCTCTTTGTGATTGATCCAAATTCTTGAAGAGTGAATAATGATTCTCTCTTACACTTGGACGCCTCAACTGCAAAAGACTTCAACAGACCTACAAGGTGACTTCCATTTACATAAAATCTCATTGTATGGATTAATTCCAGCTGCCAGCATATACCATTCATTCATGCATCTTCATCCTATTGTCATTGCTGAGTTGCAGGGACAGTGGTCTCCACATCTGCTACACAAATCCCACTGTACCATACTGTAAACCTTCCTGTGTGTGGTGAGCCACTGGAAGTTACGTGGGCTGGGACAGTCCTCGAGGCCGGAAAGGAGCTGCTGCCCTGGGTCTCGCCACCTAGAGGGCCTCAGGTTGCTGGTGTCAACTGACTAACTGATTTTACTCTAACCTCAAACATCATAATATTTTCCTACCCTCTCTTTCAAAGGTGTTAGATAGATATTATGGTTGTTTCACATCTATAAAAAATATTCTGCCACCATTAGAACAGAGGATAGGAAGATATTATGGGTAGGAAAAAACTTCATGTATGACTTTAAATTTTTGCCATGGGTAGGAAAAAAATATGAAGGAAAATACTTCAGAACAATAGCTACCAAACTTTATGTTGTCACCCAAATAATGTTGGCTCCTGAGGGGGCCGTAGATACTAGCAATCCGGATATGACCGTGCTATGGCAACCTGGGAACTGGTGGATTCAAACCCGAAGCCTTGCAGACCCAAGTTGACTTTCTGAACCACTAGGACACCACTGCGGCCAGCATGTACCAGTGGTGGACCAGTTCATTTTCTCACTGGCCAAAAAGAAAAGGTTTATAGATGTAGTAAAAATGAAAAAAAAAATCCCTTTTGCTATTTAAATAATTAAATATTTAAATAATACACACCATACAACATTGGGTTGATAATTGTTTTTATTTTGTAGTGCAAATGGGATTAATAATATTCTTTACACTATGGCGCACACACACACAGGGACTTCCTGTGTGTGTGTGCCTTTGCCAAACATTACCACTCCTAAATGTCAAAGTCGGTATTATGTCTCAAACAGCCAGTCTATACAAATGTGGTGAAATGCTCACAGTCTATTTTAACTTTTTCCACTATTTCTGTGGAACCATAATAGAATGCATACAGGACTGGGAGCAAAAAAAAAAAAAAAAATCAGCGGGGGTATTTCCTGAATTTCTCTCCTGGGGTAAAATAAATATTCTCCTCGAGCTGTTGTAAAGTTCATGAGTGGAATATCGGTGGCGCTTTCAAACGGTCCTTTCTTTTGTAGCAGACACCTCGGACAGTATTTCAATTTGCCTTAATAAATCACTGCCAAAGCAAGCCAGTGGTACCTGAAAAAATAAAATAAAAATAAAAATAAAATGAACCATTTGGTGTAAAAGTTCAATATTTAAACAACTACACTATACCTCGCATGTGAGGCAGTGGAACGTGAGAGTGGAAAATGAGAAGGCTGAAAGATTTTTTAAAGCTTTCAAGGTCTTAATGAATAAACATAGACTGTTTTCACTCCTCTCCTTCGATTTAACAAGTGCACATTCAGCACACATTCAACAGTAATTGAATATGTAGCTCCAAAAGTCTGCAGTGCACGAATCACACGTGGAATCAGCAATCTGAAGCCATTATGACGCTTTACTGTTATGTCAGCATAGAAATCCCCTTCTCTTGTAGTAATCAGTGACTAGTTTAACCAGCTACGTCTCATTTAGTACCAGGCCGTGACCTGTCTGACTTGGAAGTTCCTGCTCACCAGACCTGACAGGAATGTGTCGGCTGCCCCCGAGGGAGGGATGAAAAGACGGAAGGAGAAAGCTTTGTCATTTTACAACATGCTCACATTTTTGGGCACCTGGACACAGATGAACGAGAGAAAAGTGTTTTACACCTGTGTAAAGACCATTTAAAACTAATCCAAATATTCCTAAAACTGACATTTTCACTTGAGAGAATATTTTTACTGTTAAGAGCATATAATGGCAATCGTTTAGGTAGTTAACAGCCTGAAATCAACGTTAGAATTGGTATGTGGTCCAATAATGCAATATTTTGGTTTCACTAAATGTGCAGTAAAAATGGTTCTGGGGGAAAAAAACATCTGTATATGAAAGTGAAAGTCACTAGATGGCAGCATTGCAACTTGTTTCATTGATATCTCACTCATACATTGGTGTCCTAGTGGTTAAGGAAGCTGACTTGGGTCCGGAAGTCTCCAGGTTCGAATCCACAGTATGGAGCAGTGTGATTTGGGTGGCAGTTGTGGAGACTGCTGTCCCTGTGATAGAGCATGATGAATATTACAAACCTATATTGCACCAGGCAATAATTTTTTGGACATTACTGGCCAAATAAATATTGGTTAAAATTAATATTGGATAATCGCAAAAAAAAAAGAACTAACTCATCTTCTTAGGGCGGCGGAGGTCTAGTGGTTTCAGAACCACACTTGGGTCCTGAGGGTTCCAGGTTCGAATACACCAGCTGCTAGGTAACCATCCCCACTCACTCCTACCCAGGCATTCAATGCTGCCCACAGTTTACAGTTTCTATGGAGGTAACATTTCATTGTGTGAATAGTGTGCATCACAATGACAAGGAGTTTGCTTTCCTATTCTTTCTGTAAAATTCCAAAATAAAAGTAAAATTTATCCATCAGAAAAACCTGATGACATAAAACAAAACATCCGGAAAAAAATCAAAACATTCCAAGGCAAAATTTCATAGCAAACTATACATAATCTTATCCTTCACCAACAATAACTGTGTGAAAAATGTGTTTAATTAAATGTCTCACGAAGACAAACCTGAACTGATTTGTTTGGCATGTGCTGCAACTTCATTGAATTCAATATCCTTTATACAAAGCGCAGACTTTGTGGTTTGATTCAACAAGGAAGTAGTGCCAGGAAAGCGAGGCGAAGATTGAACGTGTGAACAGTTAATCAGGAGAAGTCAGCGAGACCAAGAACGAAGGACAGCAAGGAAGGAACGGAGGAAGGGAGAGAGACATCTGTAATTGTACTTAGTTAAGGGGCCACCAACGCTCTAGGAAGTGTAGTCCACATGCTTTGAAAACAAATCCCTGCGACCCAGGAGAATCAGGTGAGGTGTAACCACCGGTGCCGTTTGACAAAACTAATTTCCTATAAGTCATCTGCAAAGGAAGTGTGTGCGCGACCTTTCTTTTCCCCATGTTTTCATGAGTCACATAGAAGGAGAAGACTTATTTAATCCCGGCATATAAAGCACCAGTCCACGTGTCCTATTTGTCACCGTCACCCTCTCTTTGTATCTCATTGTTGACCTGAAGGTCTCAGCCTGTCAGTCAGATCCTCTGCCCTTTACTTTGTTTTTGTTGTGGGCCGACATCAGAAACATGACTGAGGTGATATTTCTACCCCCAAAAAGATCAAATGATGATCATTGGTGGGCCGTGAGGGCCAGCAAAGCCTTCTCTGCTGGCCTAAACATACTCAGAAAAACATATTCATAACTATTTTTAAATAAAATTGTATCATTTTTTTTTATTAATATAAAATGAGTTTTTGCATTTAAAAAGTTGGATAAAACCTTTTACTTCAATTATATTTTAGCTAGCTAGTGTTGTCAGGTGCCTCCAGAATCAAAAGTGAGGGCTCTGCCCGCTCTAAGCGCTCAGACCAATCATCTCGCGAGATTGCAACGTCAGGGCCTTCAAGCTTTCACACTTTGCCTACCTGTAGGATAATGTGCCTTTTCATAGGATTTTTTTTTAAATGTCACTACGACAGCACCTAAGGGGGACGAAACTAATCGTCAACCACTTGGCCACCGGCACAGTTAAATGTCAAAAATACTTACTACTAAAAAGTTGGAAAAAACTTTTTATCCAGTCATATTTCAGCTAGCTAGCGCTAGTGTCAGGTTCCATGAAATCTGCCAGAGCCTTCAGAATCAAAACTGAGGGCTCTGCCCGCTGTAAGTGAGAGGCTCAGAGCCTTCTAGCTGGCCCTAAAGGTAAATGACAAAAATACTTAGGATAATTCATTTTAAATGCTCTGGAAATTAAGTGTTGCTTGATGAGTTTATATAAAGGGTGGTACAATGTATATGTATGGATTGATGTTTTCATGAGGTGTATTAATCTGACGTCAGTTTAATATCGTGACACAAATTCAGCCTTCACGCTAAGGCCCTCTGTCTATGAAGGTCACTTGTCAAAAAGGCTATTCCGTGAATATTTGTGCGTCGGAGGTGAGAAAACTTCTTTTCTTTTTTTAATACACGATCCTCTTTCTTCAGCTCTTCTATTTTCTCTGGGGCCAAAACAAACCGCTGCTGAGTCTTTGTGATCAAAGGCCATAAAATGCAGCAGGGTCAGGTCAGCTGGTGGCGTAAGGTGAAGTCTCCACAGTCTCCCGGGACACGATGACCTGACACGGCACAACTAGGGAAGTTCTGTTACATCTGTTCCAAGCAGCTCATCTCTCAGAGCGCTGCCTGATTTCCCATGGCTGCTCCAATTATCCCCTCTGCTGCTCTGCGTCACGGGCCTCCTTTTTTTTGTCAATTAGGGCTCATTAATTATTATTCTGACCGCTGGCTTATCAAAATTTCAGAGCTGAATACACTGTTTGATTTTCAATGCGCTGTGAAGCAGATGGAGCCACCACGCTGTGCTCTTGATGAGTCCAGTTCGGATCAGATACTTTTTTTCAACCTTTACCAACCACAACACACCAGCCGCCAGGTTGCCTCCCAGGGAAGCTCTGAGCGTAGCGCCGACCCGACCCACTTAACTTGTTGTGGGCTCACCAACCACAGGAAGGCTCCTAGTGTGGTGCAGTGTTTGCCAATCATGGAGACTGCATGGAGACATGGATATTTTACGACTTATGTCAAAAATAAAACTAAACAAATCTGATATGAGGGGAATTAACAACAACAACAACAATTTCCTCAACATATATATATATATATATATATATATACATATATATATATAATTTATGTATATTCTAAATAGAATTATAAATATTAAGCTTCTGTGTATACAACTTTATAAGGAGCTATCTTTAAGTGCAGACTGTTTGGTCTCCAGGCGTCCAAGCATTCGTCCTTGTCTCATAAAGAGGCTGTTTGCTGTGTATTAATCAGTGCAGGCCCGGTTTCATGGTAGCAACCTGTCACAATAAAACCATATTTCAAGTGGACTCCTGGAATTGTCTGTTTAATGTCCTTGCTTTGTCTTTGAAGACAGGATCTCTTCTTTTGCCTCCTCCATGGCTCTTTAACTCTGCAAAAGGAAAATCTCCAAAAATGTTAGATTTCAAAAAAAAAAAAAAAAAGCAGAGATCTCAATAATATATAATAATGTTTCTGTGCGACCTGTAACCAATTGATCCATCCACCCTTGCTGGTCCGCAACCCAGGGGTTTAACAGCACCTGTCTCTTATACA
>JAFBJS010007094.1:75083-92348 GCA_016785265.1 Paraplagusia blochii
GTTTGGAGATGTGTTGCAGTTTTAGGGGGCGCTGGTGTCGATCCATCTGTCAGTCCTCGTTACTGGCACAGCTCTTCACAGTCCAGATCAAATCAGACTCTCCATCAACAGCTCACAGATCCAGGAGGAAACATGCAATCAGTAATGTTCAGACTGCGGTCGCCAAACGTCGCCCCTGTAAAAGTAAATACCGCAAGGCTTCAGTGCCTTCGTGCGCCTGCATGAAGGCATGTTTGCATGTTTACCTCCCGGGCGCCAATCAGATAAGACACTGCAGGTATGACAGAAGTGATGTCTGAGGTGGCCGTATGAAAATAATCAAGGTTTAGAGTCCGGTTCCTAAGCATTGAAAATAATTTCATGAATTTGATTCAGGACACATGAATGATCCATGCACAAAGGCCTGTTTTTGTCCTTTTGGCTTGTCCATTTTTAAAGGGGTTGCCACAACAATTTCCATCTTCTCCTGTCCTCTGTATCTTCTACTCTGACTCCAACTACCTCCATGTCCTCCCTCACTGCATCCATCTCCTCTTTGTCTCCTACCTGGTAGCTCCCTCTCTAGGATTATTCTTCTATACCAATGTATCTACTGTCCCCCATCTGAACATGTCCAAACCATCTGAATCTGTCTTCTCTAGCTTTTTCTCCAAACCTTCCTGTCTGTGTTGTCCCTCTAATCACCTCATTCCTGATCCTGTCCCTCTTTGTCTCTCCTTAAGAGAATCTCAGCATCTTTAACTCCACCTCCAGCTCTGCCTCCTGTCTTCTGCCTATTCCTAGTGTCTCTAAATCCGTCCATCATGGCTGGTCTCACAACTGTCCTGTGAAGAAAGCATAATGAAGCAATATTTGGACTTTATGTTTTTGCTGCTGCTCTTACCTAGGCCAGATCTGTCCAAACTGTTCCACAAAGGGTCACTGTGGAGTCAGACAGTATAACCCATGTTATATGTTAATGCAGAGAGTAAGATATGCAGATTATATAGGAACATATATTTAGAGTTTTCTAGGTAGAACACTTCAGCCTGGTCATTTGTAAAATAGCTCACAAGACAAAAAAAGCATGAAGAAGAATGCCAGAAATTAAGTTGCTAGGTAGGAGACAAGGAGTAAGGCCGAAGAGGAGATTTATGGATGCTCTGAGGGAGGACATGGAGGTGGGTTGAGTCAGAGTAGAAAATAAAGAGGACAGGGTGAGATTGAAAACTCCAATTTGTTGTGTCAACCGCTAAATAAAGCACAAGCCGAATGGAGAAGAAGGAGACGAAGATGTCCCTAAAGCTGACACAGATGACAATTAACAGCCTTTGTCTTGCTTTTCAATACTGTGCATCCATATACCACCCGTTCATCTAGGCAACAGTACACCCCTCTGTCCTCCCCTGTCTCTCCCTCTCTCCTTGGTCTCAGCTCCTTAAATAAGGGGAGTCTTGATTACTCCAATTGTCCTCACCTGTGTCCAGGCTGCACCTGCGTCACAACTATTGTTTACAAGGTTAATTTATGAACATAACATAGTATGCATGTCTTATATTTTTATTCTTCTACTCTATTGTCCAATCATGTGTCTCCAAAAGGGTAATACAGTCTAGGGAGGTTTGATAACAGCGTGGGGGAGGTTTTTCTTGGTCAGTCTTGGACAAAGAGAACTTTCTGTCCAGAGTTTTGGACATAAAAAGTGGAAAGAAGAAAAGCAAACAGTTTAAAAGGAATAGTTATAAAAAGGCAGAAACATTTCCACATGCACTGTTTCCTCATAATACATAATAATGTCCTAAATCACTTTTGTGAAACACGGGAGATGATGATTTATACACAGTGACCGGGCAGTGAGAGGAGAATAAAAAGGACAATAACAGAGCGTGTGGTCTTTTCAAGTATAAATGTGCTGCACGTTAAAGGACATATAATAGAATTCACTCCCAGCTCTAACTGCTGAGGGATGCATGACCCAGCATGGGCTGGAAACAGCAGCCACTTACAATGGGAAACAATCATAATTCTTTGCAAGTATTGCGTCGTGCATGAAATATTTTTTTTTCACTGTCCCATGAAGCTCTGTGAATGTCATCATCTCTCGCGCACAGCGTGTCCCCACAAGACTCCTGTGCATGAATAGACCTCAGTGTGTCTCTAACCACGGATTTGCCTTGTTTTGTTAGGAATCATCAGACAGGAGTTCACTTTAAATAAGGAAGCACGGTTGAATGGTTTGAAGACGGCCCCGTCAACTCTTCATGAAAGCGACCGTTTTCACCATTGAAGATGAAATAAAGCGTAATTGAAGGACGGGGCTAAAAATGAGGTGTACAATGAAAACCATAAAGTCCCGCTGGTAAAAGAGTTCTGTGAAAAATATAAAGAACAGCATTTTGTTTCTTGCAGCTGGGTTTGGTTCCTCAGAAAGTCAGAAAATAGCTGCAACGTGAATGGATTTTCTAAAGGTGATCCTTGAAGACCCTGGCAATATTCCTGTATGAACTTACAATTACATTATTTTTTTATTTTAATTACATTTTTGACATTTTTTTGCAACTAAAAAGTTCTGTATGAACATGAACTAATATTTGTAATAAATGGCAATTAAATAGAAAAGGGATGTCTAATAATATCTATCTATCTATCTATCTATCTATCTATCTATCTATCTATCCATCCATCCATCCATCCATCCATCCATCCATCCATCCATCCATCCATCCCTAAAAACAAGTATTTTCCCATTCATTAACACATAGAAGCTTTCCATTAAGTGTTTCAAAGTGTCACATTAGCTTTTCAATATAAATATTAATTCATAAATTAATTAATTTAATGTCATTTGTTTATATAGTGCTGCAGTACATCAGTCTCCACAACTGGCACCCAAATCACACTCCTTCATACTGTGTGACCTTTCCTGTGGGTGGTCAGCCCTCTGGAACAATAGAATTCTACTTTTTCAGCTGTTTCCTTCTGTTAGACCTGATCAAACTAGGGCCCGAGGGCCAGACAAAGCCCTTTGGCATTTTGAACTGGCCTGTTAAAATTGTCTAAATTAAAACTAATTAATTTATATTATCAATAACTTCTGCTTTACTCTCTGCAATTCCAGCATTTGGACTTAAAGACTTCCTTTCCCGGATCCTGTACATTAGACCGATCAGTCCTTTATCTGAATGTCTCCTAATTAAAAGTGTCCTGTTTTTCTCCACTTCCACTCTGAAAATGGCCGTAATCACAGCAATTACAGAGCATCCGGTGAATCACCAGCTCTGATGTTTCTCTGATGAACTATTTTCTCACAGAGGCAGAGCTGACACTGACTTCCATAACTCTCATCAAGATATCTTTGTTCTTTAAAAATATGTTTTATAAAACCTGAAATACTTCAGAAAGAAACACAGGAAGTTAGAAAAACCCTCACTCTGATGGCCCACCTGTGCTCCCAGCTTGGACCCCAGTTTCACGTCAACAATCCCACTCTCCCCTGCGGTGCCGCTGAAATCTGAAGCCTCACTTGTCTTTTATATTTAGTAACCAGCAGCCACTGTCAGCGTAAACTACTGCCAACCTTGACACCAGGGCTGTCTGCTGTTCATCATGGTGGTCCAGGTGCCCCAGTCTCTAGAAACCTCATTTTAGCCAATATTTATTTACAAACAAAATCCTTCACGGTGTTTTATTGCAGGAAATTCCTCCAGCTCATCTGTTTCCATGTTAACTGCACCTCCACGCACCACTGCTGTGTTTAAGCCATTTGAATACAACCGTCCTTTATTTTCGTTGTCTTCTGTGAGCGGTTTCGCCGAAGATAACCTCTCCCCAGTGGTTCATTCAGAGCCTACTCAGAGTTTTTCTTGGCTTTTAAACCTGCCTCTTTAATTCCAACCGTTATCTCGCCACTGTGTTTGAGCTGCTGCTCCTCCTGCTGAACAGATTAACTTCAATCTGCTCTGCTCCCGTACACAAATGCAAAGAGACAGAAAACAATCAATTACGACGGTACCGTTGCTGGGCTCCGGGGAGAGAACACCCTCAAGTATAGAAAACCAATTTTCTTCATAAATAAAAGGTGCAGAGAGAAGGATGATTGGATAAATCAACTTTCTCTTGGCAGGTGCAGATTCACACGTGATAGTTTTGTATGATTCAATTTCCAAAATGTAAATATTGAAGTGGAATTAAATTAGCGGGATTTCAGAATCATTAAAAGTGCTTCGTCCTCAACTTCGTTCTCCTTGAATCAGCGTTGACAGAGACTGATATAATAATATTTTACCTACAGACTCAGACATGACCTTTTATTCGTACGGTGGTGAGCACATCTGCCCTGCAGCCAGAGGATCTCAGTTTCCCTCACATTCCAAAAAAAATATCCAGACTGTGGATTTCCGCAGATAAGAAAATGTAAACAGAGCATCCCGCTGGTATTAATGCAGGAGTCTGTGGTTGGTGGTCAGGGCTTGGGGGGCCTCATCTTCATCTATTTATCCATTACCTGGTCACAGGGGGAGTGGGTGCCACCCAAATCACACTGCTCCACTGGAAGTTACATGGATTAGGACAGTGCTATGATCAGAATACCTCAATGGCAACCTGGCAGCTGGTGGATTAGAACCTGAAGCCTTGTGGACCCAAGTCTGCTTCCTCAACCACTAGGCCACCACTGCCGCCTTAATCTCCATTAAAATCAAATAATATCCTAACAATATAGTAATTATCATTCTATGCTAATTATTTGGTTAGTACATTTATATATATATATATTATGATTATGTTAAAAATATATACATCTTATTTAAATAGTCATGGGAAAGATCATTAGTCCTCCCTGCTGTTTTCTTCAATTTCCTGTTCATTTTAATGCCTGGTTCCACTAAAGGTGTATTTATTAGGACAATAATAATGATAACAACAAAAATAGCTCATTAGAGTTTGATTTCAGAGCTGATATGTTGTAACGTCTATGGTTTTCGTAAAAGTAACCAGAATAACTTCAGTTCCTAGACCAACAGCTATGGTATTGCACTGCCCAACACAGTGCTTCCAGGCATTTCATGTTTTCCTCTTCATTGTATTCATCAGGTAATTTACCTTTAGTGGTTGGAGGCATTAAAATGAACAAGAAATTCAAGAAAACAAGGATGGTCTAATAAGTTTTTCCATGACCGTAAATTGAGGCAAATGATCCTTTAACCCAGAGAAGAAGAAAGATATAATTAGGAAGTTTCTCCTTCTTGTGTTTACTATTCCATGCACTTATTCCTTTTTGCCCTTAAGCTGACTGAACATTTTAAAAAAGCAGAATTGCTGCTCATTATCTGGCCTCCTCCCAAACCTCTCTTCTTTCAAACAATCTTCAGGAAAAGGGATGAAGGGGCGAGAAGACACTCCCAGACTAACTGCCCATTGGCCCAGGAGCGTTTGGAAGAGTTTTTAACAATTAGGGAGGGAGGGATGGTGGGAGAGAGGGAGGGAGCAAAAGTTGGTGGCGGGGTAGAAGTTGTGGTATCAGTGGGCCAAGACTGTCAACAGGTGGTGAGGAAAGAGTGACGTTCAGGCACCGGGGAAGAGAAGAGAGCGAGAGGAGGTAGAGGAGGAGAAAGTTCAGGACAATCGTCAAAGGTAAAAAAGACTTTTTCTCAATGTTATACAGAATTAATCACTTTAATATGACTTAAAAGTTTATTAAAACATTGATGCTTCACCATTTGTTTTTTGAATATTAGTGTTGTATGGGTTTAATTTTAAAAAATTGATTTAATTGAACTTACAAATTCATAGTCAGTAGTTTTTTAGAACTTTATTTTACTGATCTGGAGATGAAAACCATTCTGCAATGGTTATTAGGACTACAATGCAATATACCTAGTGTCCCCAAGAACATGTGTTCCTCCATTTGAGAACCGCTCTTGCAGGAACCACAAGTCTGCCTTAAAAAAACCAACACCAGCACAATCACAACAAAGTTAACAACATAAATATTTATACACGACCGTCTGCTGAGATGACAGATATTCTCACTTGGACTGTCAGTCCAGTAGATTTACATCTAATGCTACTGTGCTGGCTGAGAGTGATACACAGAAGACCTCACAGAAATGAACAGCAGATGTGAGACCTCAGCCCGGCTCAATGATAGAGGAAGACGCAGGACAGTAAATGCTGCAAACGTCGCTTAAAATCTGACAAGTTCAAACACCAGAAGCTCCCCATGTTACCAAAGGCACATGATGCAATTTTAAATATTTATGACGTTTCTCATTGCTATCATTTTAAGGTCATACAATACTGCTTATTTTTTATTTATACGGTACTTTTATTTTATTATATTGGGTTGCCATATATATATTCATATATATGGCAACCCGTTCTGGAAATGAATCCTCAAATATATATACAAAATGTTTGAATGTATATACCAAAGTCTGATTATACATACAAATGTCTAAATATATATACCAAAGTCTGAATATATATACAAAAAGCTTGAATATATATACAAAAAGCCTGAACACATTTACCGAAGTCTGAATATTAATAAAAAAGTCTAAATATTTGTACCAAAGTCTGAATATATTAACCACAGTCTGAATATATATGCCAAAGTCCATATATATATATATATATATACACAAAAAGTCTGTATATATACCAAAGTCTCAATATATACGTATACACAAAAAGTCGATATGTATATATTTACCATAGCCTAAATATATGTATATACCGAAAGTCTCAATACATATACAGTATATACCAAAGTCTTAATATATATGCAAAAGTCTGAATATATCTAAGTTATAACTTATATATATGTGTGTATTCAAGTATTCTTTTCCTCAACAGAATGTCATAATTTATATAAATATGTAATATTTATATATCCATCGTCCACAATATAGATGTATACATGTGTAAAACTTCAAGAGCCAAGATATTGAGTTATAGGTGAGGTTGAGGTCAGCTGGGGCCAGAGGGAGACCCCAAGCCGGGAGTTTGTCCCCATCACTCTTGGTAATTGCTCTTTCTGAGCTGCAAACAATGGAAAAAGAAGAGAGGACAATGATGCACATAAACCATTTGAGGTTGCTGCATCATATAAAGACATGACCTTGCTGCTGCCGTTTTCCAAGCTCCTTCTTCTTCTCATCCTTGGGTTTGTTTGGTCCTGTGGGATTGAAGTCCAGAGTTGAGGCCTGGTGAAACAGTCAGTCTTTTGTCTGAAGTTTAATGGCTCTCCTGAGGGGACGGGGCAGAAGTAAGCTTCTCTCCCTGCCTTTCAGATGTTATATGTGGGTTCTAAACTTTGTCTTCGTCCCTAGTTCTGAAAGTTTGTCTTAGCTCTATCCTCCTTTTCTTGTTTTCACAGTTTCCAATTCTTCTTTTTTTTTTAGAACCCAGACAAACAAACCTTCTTGCTGACAGGAACAGTAGTCAGGAAACCCTCACTGGAGGGAAGGCATCTGTGTACACAAACAGTATTGTCTCCATGTGTTAAAACGCCGTAGTCACCTTTAGAAACGAACCGTTATTTGTCTCCACGTGCCATAAATGACACGTTTTGCACACATAGAAGCAAACACACAGCACAGGTAGTCCACACAAAGGACCATTGACATAGCAATGCAGTGACGGAGGGTAGTTATTGTCAGGAAGGAATTTTTAGCCCTGTTTATGGACATGTTGAATTCCACTTTAGTGTCTCTTTGAAGGCCAGGATGGATTGCTCTTTGGATCATTCCCTGGACAGATGCTGTGTTGCTTCTGTTGTTCATCATTCTTACCCTCTTGATATGAAGAGACCGGTGATAAATGCTGCCTGTTCATCATGGATGGTTATTATCAAAATAAAACGTCCAGCTGGAGGTCCTGGCAGCAGATGTGTGGACCCACCTGTTTATCTGTCAATGTAGCAATAATAATATCTCACAAAACCATGTCAAATTCAAACATTCTATTAATTTCTGTTTTCTTGCGGAATAACAATCGAAATGGTAGCAAGTTTGCGGCGAATCCCTGAAGCTGAAATAAACTTTTTTGAATCTCCCAGACTTTTTAAGGTTGTAGAGTCCGTTGACACGGTGATGGTGGTTAGAGGTGTGAGTGGAGCAATCAATACAAGAGCATCTTTTTTTTCCTTCTGCGGATCCAGTTTCTTGGCAAGTTCTTATTGTTGGAAATCAACAGTAAGAAAAGTTTTTTGGCACCTTGTGGTAGTTTTGGGCTTTGCAAGATCTGCCTACCTAATGTTAGAGTTTATTTATTTTTCTTGTAAATTTTATATCCATCTGTCTTTCATTAAGCCATCCTTCTATTTATCCATCTATCATCTGTCCAACCATCCTTCCACACCTTCATTCCTCTAATCATCATTCCATCCACCTGTCCATCAATCAATCTTCCATCCTTCCATCCATCCATCCATCCATCTCTTTAGTCAAACATCTTCCATCCAACTATCCATTCATCATTCATCCATCCATGCATCCACTATCATCCATTCTTTCCCTGTGTGTCCATCCATCCATCTCCCATCCATCTATCATCCATCTCTCTAATCATACATCTATAATCCACCTATCCTTCATCATCCAGCCCTCCATCAATCATCCATCCATCCATCCATCCAACATCCATCCATCTATTTATCCATCCACCATCCATCAAGTGTCTTTCCATACAGTTATATCTCTTTTTGTCATTCATCCATCCATCCAACCATACACCATCCACCCTCATATTTTTCTCAAATGTTATTAATCCATCCATCCATCCATCCATCCATCCATCCATCCATCCCTCTATTCATTAATGCACCTAGCAACCTCCCATGCCACTATTTATCCAGCCATCATACATCCAACATCCTTCCACACGTCCATTCCTCTATCATCCATCCATCCCCTGTCTGTCCACCCATCCATCTCTCTAGTCATACATCTATAATCCAACCATCCTTCCATCATCCAGCCCTCCACTCTCGTCCATCCATCCATCCATCCATCCAGGCATCCATCCCTCTTCTCTCTGACTTTCTAATTCCCTCATTCTGTTAATATTTCCTCCGGTCTCTTCTACTGTTGCATTCTTGACAGTTCACAGCAACCTTTAGCCCTTACCTCGTCCAAAAGAATTAGAAAAAGCTCCAGGTAGTGACGAACATCAGGAGGAGCCTAAACTTAACTGGACACTCAAGTTTTAGTGAACGAAAACACAGCACCATTGTGCTGCGCGGATAAAAACACACACGGTCCAGCGTGGCTGCCTGTTGCTGACTGTCAGAGATTCACACACATTATCCATCATTCACTCCATCAACTATCGACTTTCACTGTACACTTACCTCATCTCCCTGACTCAGCCAGATTTTGTCTCTATACCTATCCCTGACTTCCCATTAATCTCTTTCTCTTATAGCGTCTTTCTCACCGTCTTTGGTTTGTCCTTCCAATAATTGGCTACTGATAAAACACGCTCAAAAGTCTTGGAAAAACCACACACCCTCGCAAAAGCAGTTTCCAAGTGATGTCACATCTTAAATTTCTAATACAGACACCAGTCACTCAGACCACAATCTATTGACCAGCAGCAATCATCATCAAACAGACAGTTGCATAACCCAGGCCAATAAATCACTAGAATCACGTCTGCTCGTCCTCCTCGTGAATTACTGGATCGTTTTCAACAGAGCTGCTTGAATTACACGAGGAGTGAATCATCACCAGTGTGTCCAACAACCTGAAGGTCATTTCACAAAAAAAAAACAACATGTGTCCCGTGCTTAAAGTAGCTTTCCACATGTGCTATTCAAAGTACGTCAGATGTGTCCAACTCCAATCCGAGCGGTCCCCGCAGAGAAACCCTGATAATCTAATAATGTTTTCTTCACAGGAGCTGTTGGACTGACAGCTCCGAGGGGCCCCTATGTTGACACTAAATTAGCGGGCCAATGATTATGCTGTGTCCGGTGGGAGTTTTAGAATCTGTTTCACTCCCTGGACATTGTCCTCCTCTCCATCTGTTTGACTATTTGTGTCTTTATGGACAGTTGTTAACGCAGATTTATTTTTTTTCTTTGGTTTTCAGAATTTGCAAATAACACAACGACAGAAGGATAATGATCAAATTCATCACTTTATTATTCCATCAGATAAGTCAGAGCTTGTGTCTGCATCAATTCCTACTTAAAATAAATGACATTTTTTTAAGCTCCATCTGCCCTTATCATCCCTTTTAACATTGCATCAAATTTTATAATAAATCCAGATCAATAAGAAGCAAAGATCTTGATAAAAATATATATAAAGGTCTACACCTGTAATATGAAGCTTACATAGTGAGCTGCAGCAGTGCTGGGAAGCTGTAAATTATATTAATACATAGACCACAGGCTTGTATATTTTCTCATAATCTTAGACGTTGGAGCCTTAAAGTTTATCTATACAAAAAAATGTCTTTAAAGATGTATTACTCACATCAGCAGTTTTTCTCCGAGGCTCAGCGCTGCTTGGGTGATCACGCTTACTCTCTCACGTCACGTCGACCCGAGGGCTTTTGCACAAATAGACATTTTCACTCGTTAAACAGATTGCATTCATATATTTAATGTTCTATTTATATAGTGTGACGCAGGCGTTCAATGTTTATCGTACGGTTACTTGTGTTTTTTGTATGTCGCCAGTCAGGACCACACAAGTTAAACATTGAAACGGTTTCTCTGCCGCGTACTTGAACTACAGACCAATGCTGGGCTTGGATTTAACGCTTACGGTCAGGCAGAGTAAAACATGCAAGTGTGGGTACGGATGGAAGCCGCTGCAGTGTTTAATGTTGACATCACTGCCTATTAAACATTGTGGCGACGTCACTGAGCGCAGGTTTCTGGGAAGGGTTTGATGAGGAAAATGGGTCACTGGCCAACGGTTTTTAACAGTGGTGGGCTGTCAGGGCTGGCAAAGCCTTCTAGCTGGCCCTTTGTAGAAGACAACACGTGCATGTCCTGTGATTGGATAAGCTCTCCCGCGACTTCGTTGAAGGTCTTAATAACAATTTACATGTTTGGGACTGCACTCATCTAATCTCCATATTAACCTAAGCATTAAGATTTGCACGCTTTCGCACTTTGACTACCCGTGAGCAAATGTGCCGGTTGACGAACTTTTTTTAAACGTCGCTACGCTGGGAATCTGACCCTGGAAATTAAATGTTGCTTGATGAGCCCATATTGAGCGTGATATAATGTATATGTCCTTTTGTCCTCTACTGGGTTGCAGGGGCAACAGTCTCCACAACTGCCACCCAAATCACATTGCACCATACTGCACCTTCCTGCAGGTGGTGAGCCCACTCAAGTCCTGGTGTCACTGATGATATTATGAGATGTATTAATTTGACGCCTACGGTTGAAGTGCACAACCCACCACTGATTTTCAATGATGGTTAAACACAGTCACATCCAGTATATTAATAATTGCAAACACACAAAAATAAAACATTTGATATATTTACGCTTTGTGATCCTTAACAGTTAACTGATGCGCTGCACTTTTCATCTTCCCTTCACTCCCAGCCATGATCTCTAGACTTCTGTGCCTCCTGGCACTGCACTGTGCCATCTCACACTTCAGCTACGCCGACAACCCCCCAGACCTCGCATCACCCGAGCAGGGAGTCACCTTCAGTCATGTCTATAAAATCGACATTCCAGGGAGCTCCAGCTGTAAACTGGAACAAGGGCCAGCACAGGAGGAATCAGGTTAACGACCTTCAACAAAAAATAATTATCAGCATCAGTCGGCTCGTTGCTCAACTCTGGCTGCGATGTTTATGTAATTCCTCCGCCGTACATTTTGTCCCTCATTACAGGCCTGCAGTCACAGTCAGCAACCGGTGAAGGGAATGACATAATCTTCAGACACAACATCCGGCTGCAGACTCCTACCTGTGACTGTGCTGAATCTGAGAGTTTCAAGTCTTTGTTGTACAGAGTGAATGGGCTGGAAGAAGAAGTCAACTACCTGAAGACGCAGTGTGCTCAGGGCTGCTGTGGAAGAGGGGGCGCTGTAGGTGAGCTGTGAACTGACATGTCAGGCCCTAAAGACATCTGGAAAATGTCAGTTTCTTCCCAAATAACGATAATAATAATAACAGTAATAACAATAAAATAATATCAATAGTGATGTCCAATACTACCACGACAAACACTTTATTTCCGATCATTTCTGAAATATCAACTTAATTACCCATATATTGATATAGTACTGATACATATTGATATATAAATATATCCAGCTGTTTGCCCCCAAAGCTGAGGTAAACATATCTCAACCCTACGTCTGATACATGTTCCTTGTCCCAGGTGTGGACACGAGCTGCAGCGGTCATGGCACCTACCATCACGACACCTGCAGCTGTCTCTGTTACCCAGGCTGGGAAGGACCTGATTGCTCTGTGTCCTCCTGTCCAGATGAGTGTAATGACAACGGCAGATGTGTGGACGGGAAGTGTGTGTGTCATGCAGGATTCAGTGGGGACGATTGCAGCCAGGTGATGTGTCCGGACAACTGCAATGACAAAGGGCACTGTGTGGATGGAGTGTGCGTGTGTTTCCCACACTTCACTGGTGAGGACTGCAGTGTCCCCAGATGTCCCAACGACTGCATCGGGAACGGGCGGTGTGTGGATGGACAATGTATTTGCGAAGAAGGCTTTTATGGGGAGGACTGTTCACTAGGTAAGTGATTGGTTATCCATCTCTCTATCTGTCTGTCTATCTATCTCAATCTCTACCCGTCTATCTACCTACCTACTTGTCTAGCCACCTACCTGTTTATCTACTTTCCTACTTCCGGCCACCTTTATACCCCTTGGTCCACCTACCTACGTCTTAGCCTACCTACCAACCAACCTACCTGTGTATCTACCACCTACCTTTCTCTTTATCTGTCTGTGTACCTTCTTGTATATCCACCTACCTACATGTCTATCTACTTACCTCTTAACCTGCTCTATCTATCTACCTACATATCTGTCTACCTACCCACCTACCCACTTGTCTCTTCACCTACCTGTTTATCTACCCTTCTACCTACCTAGCTACTTACTTGTCTTTCCATCTACCTGTTTATCTACTTACATACCTGTCTATCCACTTACCCGTCTATCTTCCTACCTATCTCATTGGCTAACTACCTGCCATCCTACCTGTGTATCCACTTACCTGTTTATCTACTTAGCTACCTTCTTCTTTATTTTTCTTTATTTTTTTAGTCTATCTGCCTACCTACCTAACTACCTACCTACACGTCTATCTACCTACCTCTTTACCTTTCTATCTACTTACCTCCTAACCTGTTTATCTACCTACCTACCTACCTACCTACCTATCTAACTACTTATGTATCATCTACCTGTTTATCTACTTACTTACTACACACCTAAATCCACCTACCTGTCTATCTACCTACCTACCTACCTACCTGTCTATCTACCTTCCTCTTCACCTGTTTATCTACCTACCTACTTGTCTATCCATCTACCTGTTCATCTACCTACTTACCCGTCTATCCACCTACAATTGTTTCATGAACAAAGACGAAAAAACATATTCAACTTTTTTTCTGATTGATTATACCCTTTTTCACAATCACATCTAGTTTCAACAAGTACTTTTTTTTTTTTGGAGAAAACTAACGTTCGAGCCACTTCAACAGGTTTATTCTAGCACTTGTTGAAACTAGATGTGATTGTCTCAGTTGAAGGACACTTATGAAGACAATGATGACAATAACAACGGAAAAATATCCATCTTGATGTTCTTACTGGTACTTTTCAGTTGATTGATCACAAATCTTTTACCCTGAAGCTTTTGCGTTATGTAGGAAAACACTTACAGTGCATGAAGCAGCGATTCTAAACAATATGGCTGGTACTTGGATCGTTGAATATTCAACAAATCGTATTCGACAGTTGTTTTGTGACCTACTTGTGTGGAATTTAAAGCTTCTCATCTACAGTTATTTCAGCCAGAGCAGCTGATGGGGTCCTGTCAGTGTGTTGACCCCCATAGATACTAGTGGCAGCTCAGACCTCTGGGCCACTGGTGACATTAGGCCACCTAATACCACAGCCATCAGTCATCAACTAACCTTGGAGAAAAATCATCACTGTTTTTCTAAATGCAGCATCAGGAGAGAAAGAAAAAATGTTTGTTTGATACAGGATTAAAAAGAAAAATAAAGGTTTGGCTTTGACATCACTTGATGGCCATTTGGTCCTGCTCCGACCGGGAGAGGAGAAATACTTACAGACAATTCAGGCTTGTGCGTAGGCGTTGTTGAATGGAGACTCAAATTAATAGTGGCAGCAGTTGGAGGAGCTTGAAGTACAGGTCAGTGGCAGTCAGGGAGGAAAGAGAGGTGGGAGGTTGTAGAAAATACACCGTGTTGATTTTAGGTGTCGACTGATGTTTGGTTAAAAAATGTCTTCATAGAGTGTATTACATTCAGTACAATGGGTGCAATCTGGTCTTTTTTTTTTTTGGTCTTATTCTTGCGCTGCTGACGTCCTGATTAAAGGTGTTGTCGCTGATACGTGTCCTGCCTGTTCCGTTGCTTGACTAAACAGTATTTCATCAATAAATCACCAAAATAAACAGACTTGATTCTTCCAACGGAACGCTTTTATGGATTTTCCATCTTTTTCATCACCTGAAGATGTTAATTCATTCATCCCAGCCACAGCTGTTACACAATATAACTGGAGGGTGACAATTGTTGACATTCGTGCCTCAAGCAGCCTCCAGGGTGATATTCCCAGATATGAAAAAAAGAGGCCGCTAACATTTGAAGAAAAACTTTACGCTTCCTGTCTGTGCTACGTGGATCCGTGACTGAACCTGGTTTGAATTCTTTCCTCGCCAAAGGTTTAACGGCTTCACCAGACGTTTTACGTTTCACCCAGTTTAAGTCTGCTTACATTTAATTCTGTAAATCTACCACCAGTCTCCCCTTGATTTCTGCCATCTGTACCCGCAGAGGATTCCTGCTTATGGGGAAACTTTTACATTACTCACAGGGATGCCTCTCGTTTTTTTGGCTGCTGTTCTGTTTTTACACTCCCCTGAGGTCATGTACCATCTATAGGCCCTAGAGTATTTCCCCATCAACACCAGTGAGGCGCTGCAGTCTTGTATAACAGTGGAAAAATAAAGAAAATATATGGGGAATTTTTTTTTTGCACAAATTTCCATCTCAGGTTTATGGAGAAACTTGAACGTTAACATATGTTACAGAGGCAGAAGATGGATGAATGGACGGACAGACAGACAGAGATAGACAAATAAGTTAACACATAGATTGATTGATTGATAGACAGTCAGACAGACATAAAGTCCAAATGATCAACGGACGGATGGGCAGACAAACAGAGAGACAGACAGACAGATAGATAGATTGATAGACGGACAGACAGAGAGTCCAAATGATCGATAGATGGACAAACAGACAGATCGATAGATGGACAGACAGAGAGACAAAAAATTAGACACATAGATTGATTGATAGATGGTTAGACAGACATAAAGTCCAAATGATCGTCAGACAGACAGACAAATAGATAGACACGTAGATTGATTGATAGACGGTCAGACAGACATAAAGTCCAAATGATCAATGGATGGATGGACAGACAAACAGAGAGACAGACAGACGGACAGATAGATAAATAGATAGATAGACGGTCAGACAGACAGACAGACAGAGTCCAAATGATCGACAGACGGACAGACAGAAAGATGGATAGATAGTTAGATAGGCGGACAGATAGACAGACAGAAAGTCCAAATGATCAACTGACAGACAGACAGACATAGACAGACACAGACAGACAGATAGATAAATAGATACATAGATTCATATATACATGCATACATACATAGAATACAAACAGTTTGCTGAACACAACATTTTCAATCATTCTCTTTGTCCCCCAGTGTTGAGCCCTGATGGTCTACATGTCGTTCGTGTCACTGACGTCTCTCTCCTCGTGGAGTGGGACTTTGTCCCTGGTGCAGAGCACTACATCCTGAGACATCATCCCAAATATGACCGCAGTTCCCTGGAGCAGGTAGACTTTAACTCTATCACTTCTGTCATAATGAATGGAAAAATCATTACTTACCAACCATGTTCCCGTTTCTTGGTTTTCTTCAAGGTCCAAGTTCCCAACACGAAGAACTCCCACCTCATCACGGGTCTGGTCCCTGGAGTCACATACAACGTTGAGGTGTACGCAGTCATAAGAGAAATCCAGAGTGAACCAGGAAAGATAGAAGCAACTACAGGTGAGCACAGAAACATTTCAATTATTAATAAAAAAACAACAATGAAAAAGAAATGAACATTTCATTTTTTGCTTTTTTTTTAAAAAAACTAAAGTAGTCTGTTATTATGACCAATACTTACAGGCATCCTTATTGAATATATTTGCCTAAAGTTGCCTATGTTGCTGACAGTATATAGCAGTGTGATTTGGGTGGCACCTGTGGAGACTACTGACCGAGAGACCCATTAACAAATAAGAGGTTGAAGATGAACGATATAAACACACAACTCGTGTTGTATTTGTATAAAGTCAGCTTATCTGGGTATGTTGAGGGTAAATATGTGTTTTTGTCCAGTCCCGCCTGTCGGTCTAAGTACTTCTCTGTCAGTATGTGGTTGTATTTAGATGTGCTTCTTTAAGGAACTCAAGTGTGACTGTAAGGGTGCTGTTATGAGTCATAAAGCAGACTGTGGACGAGGAGGGAGAAAAGGCCGGTCACCGCTTTACAGCTTTTTCCAGCTGTGTTCCAACCTCGCTTCATCACCAGGGACCTCACTCGGGACCCGTAACGTGTCGGACTTTATGGACGTAGAATGATATTTTAATTCATAATTCATACTTCTGACAACTAACCAAGACGCTTTGCATAACCCAGACTTGGTTAGTTGTAAATAACGGGAAAGAGACGAGATAAATCTGATTCATGACAAGTGTGTTTCCATTTTTTAAATTCCCTAGTCCTCAAAAAGTTACCAGTACATAACGGCACAATATACAGGGTTTTTTTTTTAGGGGTTTCAGGAGTCAACATTTCCATCTCCCCTTGTTCTCTGTATCTTCTACTCTAACCTCCATGTCCTCCATCCTGCATCTATCCATCTCCTCCTTGTCTCCTACCTTGTAGCTCCATCTCTAGGATCATTCTTCTACCAATGTATCCCCTGTCCCTCCTTT
>JAFBJS010007094.1:92955-119701 GCA_016785265.1 Paraplagusia blochii
CGTTCCATCCTGACTAGACTCTATTCTTCACCTTTCCTCCACAGTCTCCACTGCTCTGAACAGTTGAGCTGCAGACATATAAAAACAGCAATAATTATGTATCAGTCTTAGTACCTGTAAAATGTCTGCTCTGCTCCCGACTCATACAGCCACATGTTAAAAGTTACCCATGTGTTTCAGTGGGTTAAACTGCTGGCAGTGAGTCGGGTAAATTATTTTCCACCACTTAAGTTTAAAGACAAACTTCTATATCTAAGTGTTGTCACGCTAGCGCTTTGCCATCAGCTAATCATCCACATATTGTTTTATTTAGGAGGCAGTTTGGTAAATGAAAGGTACCGTAATTACAAGGAAAACGCTCCGCAGATGTGTTTAATGGAAATGAAACTTGCTTACAGATGTGGCAGAAGGATATTTCTATGCCAGATTAGAAGGTTTGAGCGAGACAGACAGGGTCTGTACTGCGTAGAGGTCCCACATAGTTTGGTGTGGGAAACAGACCGGAAAATAAAATTCAATAAAACCACAGTATTTTATATTCAGACCACCATTTACATTAGAAGCTATTTTGAAACTCATATTTTAATGGTGACTTGTGGTATTTTACTGTGATTGTGTATTTTGATGAAATCCTTTTAGATCATGGGTCTTAAACTCATGGCCCGTGGGCCATTTGCAGCCCGTGGGACGGTATTTTGCGGCCCCCACCTTGAGGTGAAGCTATTAATTTTATGATAATATTTTGTAGATTTGTTCTCCACAGTTCATGGTAAATCCTATAGTCCTCAAAACCCTGGTCCACAGTCTCCTTCTGGTTCAATGTTGTATTACACAGAATCTATGGGAAACTGATTTTTTATTAAATGGCCCTTTGGTGAAATTATAGTGTGGGTGGTGTCCCTCAACTTATTTGAGTTTGAGACCCCTGTTCTAGATGGTTAAACTCTTATTTTCACAATATTAATAACAAGCTTTTCTTTTTTGGGCAACGTTCCCAATAAGGCACATTGCGGCTCAGTATCTTCAGAGTAGCTCATTTAAGTTATAATTTGTGGTTGGTAGGGATTTATTCTCATGCTCCAGGATATATTAGGGAAGACAGCATCAGATGTTTTTGATTCCAGTGTCTCTGTGAGGCCTCCTTAGTTTAAAGCTCTCGTCTACAACCATGGACCATCAGCATCTTTCTATCACTCCCAGATGTGTCAGCTATCGATGACATCCAAGTTCTGGGCCAGACCGAAGTGTCCATCCAAGTGGATTGGAAGAACCCGCCGGGTGATGTGGATCACTTCAGACTCAAACACACTGACCCAGAAGGACAGGAGGAGGTGGAGAGAGTGCAGAGCAGCCAGGAGGCTCGAACCAAGCACACCATTGTGGGTAGGTCTTTTAACAGAGGTGTGATTTGGCAAAGTCTTTGTTGTCCCCTTTCTATGACTTTGTAAGACCTTGCAGCACTTTACAGGGTATTTTGATGCATTGTGCACATTTCAGAAAAGAAAAAAAAAAAGGTGAAATAAAGATCTATCAAGGTGTTATTTAAAATATTTTTTGTATTTTATAAAATATTTTTATTACAATTTTTACATATCTATTCATTATTATTTGTCATTTAAAAAGATATTTAACTTCAAAATACTTGCGAGAAAAAATATTTATGCGAGATAAACGATGAGTATCTCATGAATAACGGCTAAAACACTGGCAGACTGTATTACACTATTTGTTGAAAAAGAATGAGGGCTCTGCCGAAAAGGGCTTATGGATAATCACAATTTAAATTAATGATATATTTTGGACAAGTTTGGTCGGCAAGTGGGCCGCATCTGGCCCCCAGGCCTTAGTTTGCCCAGGTCTACTGTAATGCAATAATTCATATCCATCAGATATTTGTTTCTCATCTCTAAGTTAGTAAAAAAAAAAAAAGTTAATAAAAAAGTTTTAAAGAATATATGTTGATTTTTTTTAACCCCTTAATGCCATGAAACTCCATTAAAGGTTTGTTTTCTATTATTCATTATCTTTCACAAACATGTCTTTGCCAGGTCTGTATCCAGGAACTGAATACCTGATCACGGTCCAGGCCGTCAAAGGTGCCACAGATGGGAAACTCTCCTCTGTCACCGGAGCCACAGGTCAGTGTCGAGCTTATAGCTATAATTATAGCTAATGTTTCCACAAATAACAAAAAAAAGAAACTACCATGAACCCATGAAATGGTCAAAATTGTCAATCCCATCACGTAGAGTCTAAGGCCCTCCAGATATTCTGCTGCAGAGTCAAAGAAACAACTTGAGAATGCATACAGTATCTTCTTCTAACCACTGGGAATAAATGCATATGCATGATATTTCTGGATCAGACACAGTTATATGCTAGTTTAAAGAATCCTGCCAGCATCTCAGCTGAATAAGCGTAGTATCATTTCATCAAATTATCCCAGATACACAGAGAGTCCCTGCAACACACTATATTTATGGGTGCAAATAAAAAATGTTCCTGTTGAAAGTTAATTTCCTGTTGTGCTATCACCACATCAGTATGACTGAGTTGGATGAGATAATGTTTTATAAGGTTGCTGCACATTGGATATTTTTTTTCAGCCACAGATGGTTGTTCAGAAACATGAGTGACACCCAAAATAATAAAAAAAAAAAGCTCAAATCACACATCGGCCACTTCCGGTATCCAAACATGCAGGATTCATTTACACAGTATTGGATGCAGCAGCAGCAGCAGAAACACTTCATGGTTTTTTGTTGAGCCGTGTGTATTTTTCCAGTGGTCAGAGGTTAATAAAGAAAAACACGTCTGCTGTCACACACCTCGTCCTGGCACTTGTATCACATTACGCACGCACAGCCAATGATAACACACTAGTAGCTACATCAGCACAGGGTTATATTCTTGGGCTGATAATAAAAGGGTTGAAATTATAGTGTGATATCCTGGAGGGAATAAAGTCAGTCAGTGGAGAAACATGATATGAACAGCATGACGGCTACTGTACCTCATGATCCCTGACACTGGAGAGGATTATATATAAAATATATGTGTGCATGTATGTATATATGTATGTATGTATGTATGTATGTCTGCTTGTATGTCTATAGTATATATAGTGTACTGTATATGCATGTATATCTGCATGTAATTCTGTATAGATATGTATGTATTTATATGCATGCATGTATGTATGCATGCATGCATGTATGTATTTACATAGGTATATACAGTATATATGTATATAAATGCATGTATGTTTATGTATTTGTATATGTATGTATGTGTGTAAAAATATACAGTATATGCATGAATGCCTGCATGTTTGCATGTAACTATATATTTCAGTATGTATATGTATGTATTAATGCATGTATGTGTGTATGTACTATATATATACTGTACATACATGGGCAAGTATTTCTGAATGCCCCTATATTTATGTTTATATTGCCACATGATTGTATGTATGTATGTATGTGTATATGTATATACTGTATGTATGTATATGGGATAAGTGTGCTGTACATACATGCATGTCTGTATGTCTCCATGTTATTATATATGTCTGTATGTATATGTATGTATTTATATACATGCATGTGTATATGTGTGTATGTATGTACGTACGTATGTATGTAAGTATGCATAAATGTATGTATGTTAGTATGCATTTATGTATTTATATGTGTACATGTATAAATATACAGTTTATGCATGTATCTACGTTGCATATACACAGTACGTACGTGTGCATAGTTCCAACCTAGCAACAGGCCACCTCTCCCCTCCTTCCATCTTTGTTTCCCTCTTCACGTTGAGCATACTTAGTCAACCACCACTCTACAGTGTGATGGAGCTTCAGTTTTCTAACCCCAGGGCAACCAATTTCATCATTTCTTTCGGGAGTCATCAGTGTTAGTCAGATATTTTCAAGAATCACCTCTCATCTCCAGGAGCCAGTCGGCTCAAGGGGACCATGTCATTGCTAATCGTCTTCCTCTCAGTGTGTGAGCTAATTGCAGGTGCGTGTGAATGCGTTAATCTACAGCAGCCAGACAGCAGCCTGTCTCCACTCCGCCTGCTGTAATCCTTCATTTAAGGTGTAGCAGGAAAAGGCTTAGAGCTGTTAGGAGGAGAGCGTAGCTCTCAGCTCTGCCGCCTCCGTCCACTGAGCATGTGTTAGTTTCACAGACTATGATTGACCTCCACCCTGGGGCTGGAGATGCCCCGTTGAACAGAGACCTTTATATTTTCACTCTTTTTATTGTTCACCCTCCATATGCTGTGTGCAGTCCACCAGAAAATGGGACAACAGGTAAATATTTTATTATGGCTGTTGTAAATGAGACTGGATTAAAAAGTCTGGTTCCTTAAGGAACAGGACTGGGGTCCGGAGGGTTCCAGGTTCCAATCCACCAACTGCCAAATTACTACTGAGGTCCACTGAGCATGGCACCATCTCCACTCACTACTCCCCAGGTGCTCAAAGCTGTCCACTGTTCACTTTGGTGATGGGGGTCACATAGGGCCCGGGTAGATGTCAAGTGGGCCAGACCATTAAAATTATAGCATACTCTGTAGTCTTCTACTGTGACCAAAACGGTGCGCCCCTAGTGGATAATTCATGAATTGCCTTCAATTAAAAAATTAAATCCATGTCTTTATGCATTTTTTTTTCACTTTTAAATTAACCTGCGGGCCTGATCGAACCTCCTTGTGGGCTGCTTCCCGCCTGCGGGCCGTATGTTTGACAACCCTGGGTGAGCGCAGGTTGAATTCTGCGCAATGTCACAATGACAAGGAGTTTGCTTTACTTCCTTTCTTAAATATGTATCAACTGTGTTGGCTCACATCATGTTGGACACAAATCACTAAAAAAAAACAATAACAAAATGCCATCTAATAAAAAAAATTTTTTTTTTCAACCTTTTTTAACAGTCACATCATTCTGTGACATTAATGAAAAACACCTGAATCAAATTAATCTCTTCTGGGGGCAGATGTATCACAGTCAGTGAGCAGCCAAAACATGATTAAATCTATGAACACACACACAGACGCACCATCCGGGTGCATTGCTTCTGCTGCAAATGTAATAAAGTCATAACCCGGGCCCGTGAAACTGAAAGCAGATGGGCTTGACTTGAGGCAGAGAGAATGAATGTCGGGACCTGATATTATCTGGACACACTTCAGCAGTCGACGCGGTCCAGCGGGTGTACCAGGTCCGCTATTTACATGTGAATGGAAAAGAGCCAGAAGAGAATGTTAAATAAAAAGATAGCAGGGAGTCACAAAGTGGTGGCACAGCGGTTTTGGTGTTGGATTTATCATTCATTACTTCACTACCGTGCATTTCCAGAGGGAACATATGGATGTTTACTGCTTCTTTATTTTGCTCGTAAACACAGTTCTGCTGGAAAGAGCCCTGAACTTGGCCCTGATTACCTGTGTGTGGTAGTTAAAGGAGCTTTTACACCGATGATGGTGTGCAACCTCAGACGTGGCGACATAAAGAGTTCACTGCATATAGATGTCAGAGAACACCGGGTTCTCGCCGCAAGTTGCCGTGAAAGATTTTGAGAAAATGTCTTTCTATTGACATGTATATATATATACAATATATATTCTCCCCTCTGGTCCGTCCTCACACTCACGTGGATGTATGGCTTCCGCTCCACAGCGAGGCACAGAAGCCGAGAGGCTGTAAATGATGACAGATGGCCTGTTACTTTTCTCTGTTGCCTCGTGGTTGATGCCTCTGCTGAACATGCTGCCCGTAATGGATAAGCTCTTTTCCAAGCGGCTGAAGCCACAGTGGTGTGCAGCCTGGTAGTGGCTGCAGCCCTGAAACCGTTGGAGTTCATCGCCTGGAGTGACTCGATAAACGACAGAGCAGAACTCGGAGAATGGTCTTCCATCATAAAGAAACTTTAAGGCTATGAAGTAGTTTCAAAGTTAAAGCAGAACAGTTTCGGACGACGTGTAAAAAAAAAAAAAGTCAACATCACGCAGCCCTGGAGGTTTACTGGCTGTCAGAAGGTCAGATATCCTGTCGTAGACGCTGATGTTCTCTCTACTACTTCAATTTTCTTTAAGAACGTTCTCTCTTAGGAGCAGAGCCGTCAAAATAAGTGCATTTGCTGTATAATTAATTGGGTAAAATTAGTCAAAATACTGTTTTTTCAACTTATTTTGACAGCATTGGTAGGTCAACACTGTAATAATTCCATTATTAATTAATTTGGCACTGATAAAGACATTTGTCTTTTGTGAATCTAGGTCGGGTGTGAGCAAACTAAGGCCCGTGGGCCAAATGCAGCCCATTGAAATTTTCAATGCGGCCCGCCAACCTGGTCCAAATCAAATCATTTTTTTAGATTATCATTATACTTCTTCCTTTTTTCCTGCAATAACGCATTTCCCTAGTAGATGACGTTCTAAAGGATATACATGAGTTGTACACGCCATTTATCTTAGTTCAAACAAATGATCCATTGTTCTGCTCTGGATTCGGTCCACGTGTCCAATACTGGGTCCCAAGAGTCAAAGATTTTGCCCACACCTGACCTTGAAACACATGGTTATGCAGTAGTTTTATAGTTATAAACAACTTATAACATGGAAATGTGACTCCAATTTATGGAATAAACTCGTATAAGTTAATTATAAAAAAGCAATTTCTCTTTGGACTTATTATCCTGCAAAGCCGTCCATCCATCTGTACTCGGTTTGTATGGACATTTATCATCAAAGACACATTTATCACTAAAGCTGTCATTGATTTCAAGCACTGGCGTTTTTTTTTTTTTTTTTTGCTTGACCCCTTTTTGTTTCATTTCATTCTTAGTGCCACACAAATTGCTGAGATGAAGCTCTTAGTGCATGACAGAGTGGAGGGAAGTGAGGCCACAAGGACGGAGGAGTGATGGAAGGTTACGGCAGGGTAGACGAGGAGGAGATATAAAGTTTGATAGTCGGGGAAGAACTGTCTGCTGCTTTACGGCCCCGTGGTCCAATATCATGGGATTGAGTCAAGAGAGACGACTGTTTCTGCTCAGAGGGAAGAAATAAACTTATCCACCAAGTTTATTGGCAACTATGGATAATTGATATTATCTCTTTGCAAGTATCTGATATTGTCCAAACACCTGGACAATATCAACATATTTCAGTCCGATACTGATATTTATATACAGTATTTGCCGATACAAAGCACTATATGAGGATTCATTTAAAGAAAAATTCATCAAATCAATTGCAATGCTGCCATCTAGTGATTTCCACATTAATATATAGACAGTTTTCCCCAAAACATTTTTCATGGCGCATATTATTTGGTAAATTTCAGATATTGCGTTTATTGTGGTTTTGTATTTATATAAAAAATCAAAACATGTTCTTACTATATTTTACATCTTTCTAAATATTTCATTATATTCTTATATTGGGCTAATAATTTTGAAGAGCCGTTGTTTTAATTATTATTATTTTTCATTTCTTTCTTTTAAAAAAATAAAAAAAGAAGTATTCAAATTGTTCAAAGGAGGGGACAAGGAGACATTTGAGGACAGCTGTCCTTTTAGTTTTGGGGGACAATTTTTCGCCTAAAATAAAGAGAAAAAAATACTGAAAATGAGCAAATCTTATAATATTCACGATGGCCATGGGTCGTTTTATTCCCAAACATTTTTTTTATCAACTCTGTCACTGATAAGAACATTGAAATGAAAATGTTCCAGGTCCTTGAAAGTATCATTTTAATTTTAATTTTTTTGTCTATGTCCTGACATGTTGCTGACCCTGCAGCTCCACAGGAATAATGCTGCATGATGATTCTCCTTACATTTCCCTTCCCTTTTTCCTGGTCCAACCAACTGTTCCCTAACTCCTCTGTTATTTGCTCTCTCTTGACTCTCATTGACATTCTCCTCCATCCTCACCTCCTAGTGTGCACCACCAACCACCCCTGTTATTCCTTAAGCCCATTGAATTTACAAACAAGACCCTGGCTGCTCTCTGAACCCACAGTGGGGTTTTCTTTTGAAGATCTGGAAAGATCCCCCCCTCCATGGGCCAGAGTACACATTTCTCCTTGGTCCAGTGGTCATTGTCCAACTCCTTAACATCATATTGATAAAACAGCGAGGTTTTGTTTTCAACTGACGGCCAGTGGGGAAAAAAATGGCATTTTATTATGACAATCACTGCAGCGCACTCTGCTTTTCTTCAGCTACAGTTCTTCACAAAGAAGGTTCTTCACAGCAGGTGATGGGAGATATGGATTTTACGACTGCTTTGATTGATTGTGGCGTGAATAATACATTTCACCCTGAAACTGTTTTCAGAAGCATATATTGGCTAACAAACCCTTAAATATCAAAAGGAATATTTTACCTTTTAAATGCAATTTCCAATATGACATATTAAAACATATAGATATGTATTAATATAGATTTACTATTTAGACTTTTATGATATGTAGAAAAAAACAAAACTCTATCTTCCGGCTTGTCCCTTTCTCAGGGGTTGCCACAGGAAGTCAAAATTTTCCATCTCCCCCTGTCCTCTGTATCTTCTACTCTGACTCCAACTTCCTCCATGTCCTCCCTCCCTCACATCCACGTAGCTCCATCTCTAGGATCATTCCTCTACCAATGTATCAACTGTCCCTTCTCTGTCCAACATGTCCAAACCATCTCAATGCCGCTTCTCTAGCTTTTTCTCCAAACCTTCCTGTCTGTGTTGTCCCTCTAATCACCTCATTCCTGATCCTGTCCATCCTTGTCTCTCCTAAAGAGAACCTCAATCTCAATCTTTGACTCTTCCACCTCCAGCTCCGCCTTTTGTCTTCTGCCTATTGCTACTGTCTCTAATCCATCCATCATGGCTGGTCTCACAACTGTCCTGTAAACCTTTCCCTTCACCTTAGCTGACTCACATAATTAAATAAAAATATATAGTGTCTATTAAAAGAACTATTCAAATGTGTTCTATAAAATTCCCTGTTTAGGTCTGACCTACGTCTTCAGTTTGTCTTCAGTGTAATAATATTGCTATTTTTAAAGCAATAAAATCTTTAGTTTCCTCAAGTACTATGAAGGTACATAAAGATATATTATGCTTGAATTTTTGTTAATAGTAAACAAAGCGCACTACCTTTAATTGGCCTGTAGAGGTTGCTAAAGGGACAGTTTGCGTATCCTTTTTAATACAGTAAGTGAACATCACAGCATTATTCACCAGCCATATTTTCCTGGAACTGTGGCAAAATATAATGACCAAGATTACAGTAGGGTCATCAGGTATAAGAGATGACTTCAATAAATGATCAACTATAATTATTTTATTTTGAAAATATTTTTTTAGAAATGTACATAATATTTAATTTGTTGTTTAGAACTGGATTCTCCAACATCACTGGTCACCACCGAGGTGACAGAGGACACTGCCACGGTCTCATGGGACCGCGTCCAAGCAGACATTGAGGGCTACATGCTGCGCTACACTACGGCTGAGGGTTCAAGTCCAGACATCCCAGTGGGTCGTGACAGCACCTCGTACAGAATGGTCGGACTGAGACCTGGAGTTGTTCACACCGTCTACATCTGGTCCTTTAAGGGAGACAGAATCAGCAGGAAAACTTCAACAGAAGCTGAAACAGGTAAAAAAAAAAAAAAAAAAAATCACTTTCCACCCATCTATACACACTTACTAAGATGGTGAGTCTCTCCGCAGAGATTAGCAGAGTGTGTATAATCAAACAGGACAGAGCTAATTCCAATGGAATTCCTTTAACCCCAGGGTAAAAATATAAATCTTGTCTGGACAACAAAGTTATTTTGTTCCCCAGTGTTTGGCTCGTGATTCAACTGCGTATTTAAAAGGTGAGCAACTGTTGTTGCTTTCTGTCTGTCTGGGCCTGGAAACAATGGATTTCCTAAATATATTCGACCACCTCGCCATTTTCTTCAGTTTTTTGTTCATTTTACTGCCTACTACCACTACAGGTGTTTGTATGGACCAGGAGTCACCAACCTGGTGTCCGGGGCACCTGTTAGCCCCCATGGTTTACCTACGGTGCCATTTTTCAGTTCAGTTTTCTTGATAGAAAATCACATCAAAATCACATCAGTTTTGACGTCAATTGAAATGGCAGAGGTCTCAAACCCGTGGCCCGTGGGCCATTTGCGACCCGTGGAACGATACTTTGCGGCCCACAACTTGATGTATAATTTCTAGTAATATTGTATTGATTTGTTCTCCCCATTTTATGGTAAATCCTAGTAGTTAGTGTTCTCAAACCCTGATCCACAGTCTCCTTCTTCTTCACTGTTGTATTACACAGAATCGATGGAATAGTAATACACCTTTAGTGGTACCAGGCATTAAAATGAAGAAGGAATTGAAGAAAATCCATTCCCTGTATTTCGATGCAAAATTATATGCTGGGCAAACCATCCAGTTATTGTCTTGAATATTTTAACCCATCTACCGCTCATCCTTAGTGTCCTAATATACTCTACTAACATCTCCCTGTAGAACTGGATGCTCCTCCTAACCTCTTAGCCAAAGATGAGACAGAGTCCAGCTTCACCGTATCATGGGATCCAGTGCAGGCCGACATTGACGGCTACGTCATCAGCTACAGCTCTTCTCAAGGCTCTAGTGGCGAAATCCCTGTGGGGCCCGACAGAACCTCTCACAGCCTGACTGGCTTAAGGCCCGGACTCCTCTACACTGTGTTCATCTGGGCCGTCAAGGGGAACAAAGCCAGCAGGAAGAGCTCAACACAAGCACAGACAGGTGTCAGACATGAATTGTGGTTCACATGAAATTACCTGATCCCTGCAATCTCTCTCAGGTCTGTAATTATAGTCAGCGCGAGAAGACAATAGCCCCCCCTATCCCTCAAGTAGCAACATAAATCGGGTTTTCACTGAAGTAGCTTTTCCTCCGGCTGTCCTTCAACTCAACCACAGCTTATTCCGCTCGAAGACAAAACAAAACAATTTATTTTTCAGGTGCTTGGACACTTATTAAAAACCCATTCAAAAAATTCTTGGTGGAAACAACCTTTTTCATGAAGGCCAGGCATGAACTGATCATCCACCCAAGGCCTTCTTCAGTATTAATTTAGAAAAAGTGGCCTTTTATTGTAGATCTTTTTATCAGACAAGGAAAATAAAATCAGACAAAAGCGGTCCAACCAACAGCTTTATTCACATCCCCCCAAACCGTAAGTTAAAAAAAGGCAGGAAATGCTGAATCAGATAATTGCAAATTTGTTGCAGGAATCCAAAGTTTCGCCACTATTTCCTTAAGGAATTGCTCCACATGCTGAGCGTATCTGGGTGCAATACAAAAGTTTCAGCCGTAGTTACAGAAATTCAGTGTTTTCATTTTTCATACACAGGCAATTGTAGATGTCTAGACGTTGCCAAAGTGAAGGGCGAGGAGCTGGACAAAGAAAAGAATGTTTTTTCCCATTTTCCTCCCTCTGTTATGTCGCTCTTATAACTTTGTAGAAAACGCATGCTTTTCCATTCCTCTCACTAAGGTGAAAAGACAATACTTTGTTTTTTTTTTGTTTTTTTGTTTAACCGCCTCTACTAACATCTTCAACTTCCTCCAGACCTGGATGCTCCTTCTAACCTCTTAGCTGGAGATGAAACAGAGTCCAGCTTCAGAGTGTCCTGGGACCCCGTCCAGGCAGAAATTGATGGCTACATCTTAACCTACAGTTCGTCTGAAGAGTCTAGTGGAGAAATCCCAGTCGGGCCTGACAGCGCTTCTTACACGCTGACTGGCCTGAGGCCTGCGGTTCTCTATACTGTCTACATCTGGGCTTTGAAGGGAGAAAAAAGCAGCAGGAAGATCTCAACAAAAGCTGAGACAGGTTAATAAACAGTGAAAAGACTTCAAGGTTTGCCTTTTCAGCTGAAATATGACATAATAGTCCTTTTGTTGGCATTTCTGTCGCACATTATTAAGACATCTTCACCCCACGGTGCTTTATTTATTTGATAATACACAGAGAAATAATTTCTCTGTGTAAAAAAAAAAAAAATCCAACAACTTTTAGTTGAGCCGAGAATGGTTCACATTAATTATTTATCATTTTGTAGTATGTATTTGTCATGAAAAACAAATAGTAGCAACTACTGTGAATAGAGCTCAACTCAAGATGTGTGAATTTGTAGTAAATTTACCTTTCTATTTTCCACTAAATGGGATAAATTTCCCAAATAAATATGTAGATGTTGAAAAGAATTAATGAAAATGTATCAATTCTATAGCAGTGTTTACTTAAATTAGTCAATAATAGTAGTAATCAACCTAAAATGTGTCATCAAACAGCTACACAGAGTAATATGCATTTGCTATATACATGGTTTGAACGTTCTGGACAAGATATGGACAAAAACGTGGATTTTCACAAATACTTTAACTACAATTTACACTAATCTGGCTGATGTGTTTTTAACCACCACTAACTAAGTCATGCTGTAGTAACTGATTAATTTGGTCATCATTTAACACTCGACTACCTTTAATTTTCATTCATTCATTCAACTTCATCCGTGGATTCCAGCCAAAAACCTAGTAACCAAAGCCGCCTCCTTAACCACTAAGCCACCACCTCTGATTTTTGGTGAAATACATTCCATCCCATTTGAACCCACACTGCACTTTGTTTTCCAAAGCCAACACTTGACTTACAAACGTGTTTTCTCTTCTCTTACCAAAAGCACCAGATCCCCTGTACTTTCAGGTCACGAGTATCCAATAACAAGTACTACAGCAGTGGCTACACATGGTTAATGGCCTCCAACAGGGGTGTCTTTGTACAAGTCCCATGATCTGTAAAATCACCTTTTTTCAATTAGCCGGGAAATGGCAACATTGTGGATTATAAACTTCCCTGGCTGTGACTCATTAAGCGACCATTACCAGGCCACAGATGAACACAACACTGGGTTCAAGAGTGAAAGCCAAGAGAAATTCATCTGGGGAACATTACACCGTGTTATAGCATTTGTGACTTTATGGCCAGCATCATCGTGACAGTTCAGCAGCGGAACTTCCCACTGACGAACAAAGAACTTCACTTAGTCAGTTTTCCTTACTGAAAGAACTGATCAGCACATTGGATCAGTAGTAAGGCCACTACTAAACTGGACAGCAGATAAAAACAGTTCACATGATCCATTCAATAAAACACCAAAGTGAGGCTACACCTGTTCCAGCAGTGGTGGGCCATCAGGGCCAGCAAAGCCTTCTCTGCTAGCCTAAACATACTAGGAAAACACATTTATTCAATCATTCATTTTTTATTAATATAAAAATATTTTTATATTTAAAAAAGTAAGATAAATCATTTTATCCAGTCATGTTTTAGCTAGCTAGTTGTCAGGTATGAATGGACACAGCCCGTACAGTTTACGACCTCAGAGCCTTCTAGCTGGCCCTACAATTGAATGTCAAAAATACTTTGAATAATTGATTTTAAATGCTCTGGAAATTAAGTGTTGCTCAATAAGCCTATATTTGGGTGATATAATGTTTATGTGTAGATTCTCAAGTCCTGGTGTCCTACTGATGTTATTATGAGACGTACTAATTTGACATCACTGAAGGCCTACGGTTGAAATGCACGGCCCACGAATCTGTTTTAATACGAACCTCCACGGCGTTCCAAAAGAACAGCAGATCAATATTAGTTTTTAGGGAAACTGGTACTTTGCAAGTGGGTGGATGTCGATACTGACGCAGACGCAGGCTCCCAAAAGCTTCACATTGATGAAGCATTAACATAGATGATGTAGATTATCTGAAGAAGTAGAATATTTCACCCGAGGCTCAGAAAACGTACAATATTGCACCATACAAGTATTGACTCACAAATGAACCAAAGAATAAATGTTTCAGATGAAGTCAATATAAGTGTGAGGTCACTCACTCTGATTTGTCCTCACACCGGCAGATATTGACGCTCCCAGGGACCTGAAGGTTAGCGATATCACAGTGGAGTCTGCATCTTTAACGTGGTATCCTCCTCTGGCTGACATCGATGGTTACATCCTCACCTACAGAGATGAGAACGGGGAGATGCAGGTACAGATCTGATGCAATGACAAGAACTAAGAATAGCATTTGAAAAGATTTCAAATCAACATTTGGAAGAGTTGACGTGTCAAACGCTGCCCTCCTCTGGCCTAAATTCCAAACGATTACAGTGCACGCGGTTCAATAGCTCTTATTAAACTGTTAAGCTATGTGTTTGTGTATTGCTTTTTTTTTTTTTTAAGGTTGTTGAACAGCAGCTACGTGCCAGTGATAGGACGGTGGCGCTGTCTAGTCTGCAGAGTGGAAAACACTACATTGTGACCATCATCGCCTACAAGGGCAGCAGAAGGAGCACAATCGTAGAGACCGCCTTTAAAACAGGTCAATACACCCTGGCAGACATGTCCATCTATCTATCTGTCTATCTGTCTATCTCTGCATGCACCCATCTATCTACCTACCTATTTACCTGTTCACCCCTCCATCCATCATCCATCAATCAATGTACTTACCTACCTACATGTCCGTCCATCCATCTATTCATCTACCTAACAACCCGTCCCTCCATCTGTCTGTCTGTCCGTCCATCCATGTGCCCATCCAACTACCTATCAGTCTGTCTGTCCGTTCACCTAACCACCTCCTGACCTGCCTATCTATCAGTCCATCTACTAGCCATTAGTTTGTCTATGGACATTTAAAAAATTAAAAAATATATTTTGTTATATTTACATGATGTTATTATTAACATATAATCTTATATTATATATTATTATATAATTTTTAAGATTGCTTTTATTTAAATATCAGTACTATTTTATCTCCAATCAAATAGAAATGACAACTGTAACCACTAGAACAAGTAGAGTTTCAGACCTGCCTCATGGGGAAAGTACCATCTTTGCCTGTGTGCCATAGATTGAGAAACCCTTAGGGACTCATTCTTTTTAGTAATATCATCTAAATAATACTGAGATCACTTCCTCCTCCACTACAGTCGGCCTCATCCACCCGTTTCCCATGGACTGCGTTCAGATCATGAAGAACGGTAATAAGAAGAGCGGCGTCTACACCATCTACGTCAACAACGACAGGTCAAAGTCGGTGGAGGTTTACTGTGATATGGACACTGATGGAGGCGGCTGGCTGGTACGAAACACCACTGTCATGTCGGTCACTAAATTGACGACATAAAGGAGACGTCAGGTCAATAAATATAATAAAATGACTGAAAACCATTTTCACTGGGTGTAAAAGTGACCTTTAAAACAGCTGGATAATGACTCCAAATTTATGAAAGTGAGCTAAACGCTAAATTGCTGGAGCAAAGATAGGAGTCGATAATTGCCGCAGGTGGCATTTCTATGGCATTTTCAACCACCATCGCACGGTCCACGTCCCTAAAGCAAATTGACTGAAATATTTCCAGGAACCGTGACACGCTGTGCTACTCGTTCACAGCTTCTCCAGCGTCGCACCACTGGGAAGCTGGACTTCATGAAACGCTGGAAGCAGTACATCACAGGTTTTGGCAACCTGACGGATGAGTTCTGGATTGGTGAGTACGTCCATGTTCTGGGGACATTTGCAGACACTGACATATGTACATGGAGATGGTAAAATATTCCTTCTCTGTGTTTCTTTTTACTTTGTTTCCCCCAGGTTTGGATGCAATATATGAGCTCACCAACACTCCCACTCAGTACGAGGTGCGGTTTGATTTAGGTCTGGGCTCAGAGAGGGCCTACGCTGTTTACGACAACTTTAAGATCGATACGGTCAAGCAGAAGTTCAAACTGACCATTGGAAAATACAGGGGGACAGCAGGTTGGTTCTATTTTGTCTTTTTCTATTGGACAGGTAGTGCTATAATACAGCGAAATATGATCCAGAGTGAGGACAAGACAACAGGCACCTGGACAGGATTTAGGTTGAAGAAGCCGCAACAGAAAACAAGCCAGAAAATACATTAAACCATATATAAGGGCAAGTAGTCTCCACAACTGTCTCCCAAATCACACTGTACATACTGTGAACCTTCCAGCCCATGACAAAGGGAATGGCTGGGGGCCCTTGGGGGTCCAAGGAAGATATCACTGTTACCCCACTCTATCAATGCATGGAGCAAAACAAAAGTTTTTGGTCGAGGCCCCCTAGTGGACAATGCTCCAAGCAACTGCCTGGCTTGCCCGTCCTCAAGTGCCACCCCTCAAATTACAAGCACATAAAAATTCTAGAAAAATCAATAGCTATTTCTCTAAAAAATATTACATTTTAGCTACTATTTAGTTCTTTAATAATCTTTAATTAAGATTGTTATGACTTTTTTTTCATTCCAATTCTATTTATTTACTTATTTTTCATAAACCTTCAAAGACAAAATAAATGTTTTCGGGCTTGTTGATATTTTTACGATTTAGCAATTTTGGTTTAATATTGTCTATTGTCTCATCGAACATTTTAGTATAAAAAGCTGAAGATCAGACAGAAGACATCATGAGGATACTGCGATTTTTGTTGTCTGTTTTGTCATGTTTACTCGTGCAGGTATTTGCATCATCAGAGAGTTTCTTCTCGTCTGTTTCTAAATCTATGGTGTGAATCCAGTTTGTTGGCAGTTCTGGACGGGACTTTGCTGACAGACTGATAAACACGGACACACAAAGAGTAGACGAGTCCACACAAACCACCATGTAGGCAGTTATTGAATGTATTTCATTAGGGAATAGATGGTAATTAAGCGGATGGCCAACAGAACTGTGCTCAAAGGTGCATTGAATTTACATTCTGCTGATGTGGACGGTTGCGGATAATTCGCAGGTGATGCAATGACCTACCACCAAGGCCGACCCTGGACTACTATCGACTCAGATAATGACTTGGCTCTTGGTAACTGCGCTCTTACCCACCGTGGCGCCTGGTGGTACAAAAACTGTCACCTGGCCAACCTGAACGGCAGATGGGGAGACGGCCGACACAGTTTGGTGAGTGGAGAGGCTTCACTTTTTTTATTATTTTCTGTCAAATCCAAAAAAAAAAAAAAAGGTCAGCACTACTTTAAATAAGATTTAAGTAACACAAAGATCAAAATCAGGAAATTAAAGTGCAGTTGTGACATGACTTAAATTTTGTTGGGCCCAATCTATCCTGTCTATGGTCCCCCAGTGGGTCTCGCCCCATAGTCTGAAAAACAAAGAATAAGACCATTTTAGAAAATCAATAGTATTTTTTTTTTTTTTTTTACAAAAAACTGTTAATGTTTTTGTACATCAAGCAATAAAGTCAGTGTAGGTGTAGTGTCCTTTCACACCAGTAGGTGCCAGTGATGGTATAACATTGTGCCGAGGACCTGAACCAAACATAAGGCTCTTGGAAATGTGGTTGTCAAACATCATTTCCTGGCTCCAGACTCCCTCCAACATATCATGTCTACTCAGTGATGAATGATGAAACAAGTGAAGGCTCCTCTGCCCTTGAACGACGGCGTGGAAAATCAAATCCTGCTTAAAGATGTAGAAGGAAAAAGCTGTTAGCAGTTTCAGAGCCGTGACTCACGGCAGGACTGACAAGAGGTAGAGGGACACGTGATGTTCAACAGCCGCATGCTCTCCTGCCTGTCCAGGGTCTGTGTCAGTGTTATCGGAGGTCTTTCTTGGAGAGGACACAGATCTGCAGGGACGGAGGGAGGGGGTTCTCTGCTTCTCTGGTCAGCCATCACAGGCTGTTTCACCCCACAACACTTGGACTTGTTTTGCCGGGGATTGAAGTGGAGCAGAAATGGCCCTGAATCCATCAGCGGTTATAAGAACCCCATTCCTCACACAGGCTATAAGCCATGAGTGTTTTTACCAGGATGAAAACAGCTGTTTTTACGTCTAAGGAAGAGCGATAGTGACAAAATACCGGGTGATTTTTCTGCTCTTGTCCAGATTTGATCTTCTGATATAACACTGCTGCTGAAAATGTATCCATGTGTTGTTTGTCAGCGGCCGTAAAACAGTCAGACGGGGTTTTGTGCTCAGACCAAATGAAGCCAGAGGCTGGATTTTATGACTGTTTGTCATTGTGTCAGTTCATCTCTCACACACCGTCTCCCTCTGCCTCATCTGTCTCACTCCCCTGACGACCTGTCTCTGTTTCACCTTACACTTACCCTCCTCTCCTCTTTTCCTCACTTTTTTAACTTCCTTCCTTTACTACAACAATTCCTTCTACCATCCTGACTCCCCTCCTTATTTCATCATTTTATTCTTGCTCTCGTCCAACCTCACATTTCCTAATGTTATTTATTACTTACTTTACTTATTTTATGGATATAACCCCATATTTTCCATATATTCATATTCTTCTTCCTTCCTTCCTTTCTTCTAAAACCATCATACCTGTCTTCTAATTCTTCCGTCTCTCCTCACTTTTCTCCCTTCTTCATATTCTTCCCCTCATCCTTCCTGCTTTTTACTCTTCCTTTTCTCCTTCTCTGCATCTTTTTCCTCCTTCCATCCTTCTCCCCTAACTTCTATCTCCCACTCCTTCTCCCTGACCTTCCTTTTCCTCTGTCCTTCCGTGTATTTCCCATCCTTTTCCATCTTCGTTCCCAAATCCTCCTTCTTCAACTTCTTCCATCCTTGTCTTGTCCTTCTTCCATTTATCCCACTAATTTTTTTTTCTCCCTCCTTATTCCTATCTTTCTTCCTTCCTTGGTCTTTCCTTCTTGTGTTTAGGGCGTGAACTGGGAACCATGGAAGGGCCACCTGGTGTCTCTGGATTTTACCGAAATGAAGATCAGACCAGTGGGAGCATTGTCCAGCAGGAAGAGAAGATCTCTGATGTTCAGAGAGAAGAACATGGAGAAGGTCCTTCAGATGATTTAGTAATCCAGCCTGGATCTGGAACGCAGCAGAGAACCTCGGCCACATTGTTGGTTCTAGATTGGAACTCCATTAAAAAAAAAAGTATCAAGTTTGGATTCTCTGTTGTGATGCTCTGACCACATCTGGACAATAAGCACAACTTTTAATGTGGCTGATGGTGTGGACAGGATCATGTCCTGCAGGTAATGTTTTATTTTTCTGAAGTGAACTTGTTTATGTACCAACAACGAACTCCTGTCTCCCTGAGTCTAGAGGTAAAAATGAATCATAAACCAGGAAGCAGCAGATTGAACATGATTGCAAATAAAGAGTGACAGATTTCTGATTATTGCATCCAGTTATTATTCATTTACTTTGTTGCATTCTTGTATAACTTCAGGGGTGGAGCCACAGTCTTGTATAGTTGTTAAATTCATTTTATAAATAAATATTTTCAGCAACTGTGACTGAGTAAGAGTATTGTCATCAATACACACAAGTACTGGGAGTCTGGAAGTCAATATTATTGAAGCATTAAGGTTGGCTGGAGTAGCCCTTTATATAAAGGGTTTAACGTAGTAATAGAATCATGTGATAGAATCAGACACAGTATAAGGAAGAATTTTTTTCACCATAATTTTCCTAAAAATGTTTTCTATAAAGTAACAAAATGTCAGTTTCATTCCCGGTCTAAGGAACATCTGACCCAAATCACATTGCGCCATATTGTGACCCTTCCACTGCATGGTGATATACAGCTATGTAATAAATAATATTTTCCTACACGTTGTGAAACTGTACAGCCATATCTGAAGTTTTTTCCAACCCACAATATTTATCTACCTTCTGTTTTTAAGGTGGTAGGATATATTTATAGAAGTTATACAACTAAAATAACTTCCTACCCTCTGTTTTAAAGGTGGTAGCATATTTTTATAGATGTTAAACAACCATAAAATCTTCCTACCATCTGTTTTAAAGGTGGTAGCATATTTTTATAGATGTAAAACATCTTTAATATCTATCTTACACCTTTAAAAGCGAGGGCAGGTTGACATTAAATAGAGTAAAATTAGCATAAGTAGACTACTTCCACTAATTCTTGACATAGCAACCTGAGTCCCCCTGGTGGCAAGGCCCAGGGCTGCACCATTCTGTTTATTCAGCCTTGGCTATTGATGCAAGAACTTATTTGACGTTACCTTCTATCACGAAAACCAAGTGAAATAGCGAGATTAGCTCTGAAATTAAACAGCGATGACCTTTTTTGTTGTTATCATCATATCTGTCCAAACAAATGCACCTTTAATGGAACAGGGTGTTTGAATGATGATTTTCTTTCCTTGTTTAGTCAGATAACACCATGAATCAATATACATACAGTACCTCAACTGAGCAACTATAATTGCCCAACTCCTGCTTCCATAGGCTGAAGATCAATTTTTCATTCACAGAGCTCCCAAAGCGCAGCTTGAAAAACAAAGTAGACAAAGAGAGAAGTAGACTTTGTGTTACTGCAGTTCATATACTGTATATATCAATCAACATCACCATGACAGGCCATAAATAATACACACTCATGTCTACAGGGACGCATGGAATCTGTCCAAAGGGCCATAATTGGCCCCTGATCCTGAGGTTGGATGTATTGCAGCTTTAGTTTACTCATCATGAGGTTGGTTAGTTGTGACAGACTGGGACGCCACAGTGTGTCAACAGCTGTCACATCACATTAGTCTCCGGGGGACACAGCGGGGACTCAGAGTGGATGTCTGGATCGGCCTTAGTGCTGCTGCTTTACATTCATATGTTTGGGACAGCACATGTCAATCAACGTGACGTGTCCATGTCAAATGTCAATAACAATCTACTTTGTTTGTCTCGTCTCTTGACCGTTACTGACCGTGGCCTTGTCTGAAGTGCAGGCAACTGAAAAAGGACATCGATATTCATTGGACTCTTGGTGTATTTCACTCTTTGTCCTCTATTCCATCATTTTTCCTAACCCCAAAACCCCAAAATACATAGGATCAACTATCAGGATTAGGATTCCTTATCAAAAAAAGTCCTTAAAAGACCTGAGCGGTCCCTCAGCATTCCTGAGTTTTTCATCGTCGGACCTGAGGTACAGCAGAGCCCTGAGCTTTTATGGATATTGAACAAGATATCCCGACTATCCTGAGATTTAGTTTAATGATCTGGGCTCAAGGTCTCTTTAAAAAAAAAAAAAAAAAAAGGCTGAGCTGCATTTTTAATTTGACCCAAAACTCAAGGACGTCTTCTGACAGTATTTGGAAGTTCAGAAGAGAGGAGACGTCTCTGAGAACATTTCTCCACTATTATTCCACTAAGACATCATTGCTTGACCGACTGCAAAAACAAAAGGATTGATGAATAAATGACAAAAATTAACATCCTGTTAAATTATCAGTCAGAACCGATTGTTTCTACTGTTCATTACATAAATAAATAACGCCACCTACATGGGTCGTGCTCTGGTGTCTGATTTGTCTCATGTTTCATGTATAAGGAGAAGACAATAGTTCTACTCCATTACCCCAGCAGCAAAATGGAGCGGGTTTCACTTCACGTAAATAAAACACAACTTATAAAAAGTACATTTCATAACTGATTGTAAAACACCTGCAGGTCAAATGTGAGCAGGACATATTTGCAGTTGATTTCAGCATTGAAATAAAATGTCTTTCAAAAGCTCATTGGCGCAAACGTCCTCCTCAGCCACAGTGACTTTAAGAAGATTGGTTCCTGCCATTGCTCCACCAGGCAAGTGCTTTCTTCTGTGCCAAGATAAACAGAAGGGGGAGAAAGAGTCCCCCTCACCTCCACCCCCCCATGTCTCACTCATTCCTCTCCCACCTCTCTCCACTGAGTGTACACAAAGCAGTAGTCAGTACAATGTGAACTCGCATGCATCCACTATATGGCTGCGTCACCGTGAGACTCATGCTTGGAGACGCTGTAATGTTGTTTTTCCATCACAGGCTGGTAACAATGTGGCAACAAGGAAGAGTTTGTTTGAAGAGCTCAGGCTACGAGACGTCTGAAGGACAGAAATAGAAACCATCGAAGCCAAGAGGAGAGAAGAAGAAACTGTATTTACTGCACTCCTCTCTTCATTGACTTCACTGATCCAAGACTATTCGCTGTTTTCAGATTCAGGATTTGAGTGAGAAGAATGAAGAGCAAGAAAAAAATGATTGTCCGAGACGTTTCTCCGGGATTGGCACAAACTAAACCAACAAATAATGCTGAGATCTAAGGTTCACTAATGTTGGATGACACCGGGCGTTTCCTACAGGTTTCAAAATCAGGATGCATGAGACGGAACTAATTCTTTAAAGTACATGTCTGTAATTTAATGTTGTCAAAGAGAAATTGCTCCTCAAGCCAAAGTGATTACCTGCATCAATGACTGCTGCTGCTGTTACTGCTGCTGCTGCTGCTGTTACTGCTGCTGCTGCTGCTGCTGCTGCTGTTACTGCTGCTGCTGCCAGATAAACATCGAGTTACATGAGCCTCACTTTAAACAGCAAACACTGTGATTTCACTCTGCCGTGTTTCTCCTAATCGTGTTCCATTCCGACAAAATATATATATTTTGTCAGGATATATATTATATATATATATATCCAAACCATTGCATGCAATGAAATGTGACTTCTGCATTAAACCATAACCAAAGAGACAGTGGGACGCTAAGCATCCACGGAGCAGTGAGTGTGGACCCTACCATGCTCAGTTGACCTCAGTGATAGCTGGTGGATTCAAACCTAAAACCCTATGGACCCTAGTCCAGTTCCTTGTCCACCAGGCCGCTACTGTCCTCAAAGATGGAGATGCCGTGGACCTCATGGACCTCATAGGCAATATATATATATATATATATATACGCTTATATATATATATATATATATATATATATATACACACACACAAATATATAAAACATCATATATATAAAACATACATACATATATATCATATATTATATGTGACTATTTAGAAACATATGTATAATACATAAATTACTAAATAGTCACATGTATGATATAATATAAAATATAATATATTATATATACAAATATATATGATTCTATATATTTTGCTTATATGACTATATATGTATAAACATATATATAGTCATAGCTTATTTAGCTTAAGTGAACATGAATAGTTTGTTTAAACATTGAAGACAGAAGAAAAAATTCCACATAAACAAAGTCCTTTGAAATATATTACATTTGTTTAAGGTTTAAAAAAATAGAAATAGAAATTGTTCTTCTCATCACTTAAAGTCGGTCTGGTTTGAAAAGTGGGATGATTCTCAAATCAGACACAAATAGACGTTAGATTAAAAGATTGATGCACAATGGAAGAAAAAATTACAGGAAAGGAGGAAAATCTTCACACGGTAAAACGTGAAAATGGAATAAAAATGGAGAAATTCTTCTTTGTGCTTCCTGAGGGTTTAATCATCAAGAATTGTCAATTCCCAGAAACAGCCAAAGTGTGAAAAGTCAGTGGAATTACCGTAAATTGGATAAGAGGAAAGCTCTCCTGGGAACCGGTGCTCGTGGGAACAAAGTGCACTCAATAATGGCTTCCATTTGTCCACACACTATATAAATGGATCTGCACAGCGCCAAAGGATTTTAAACCCAAAAAAAATATAAAACGCAAATCACATCAACCGATATACAGTTTCACTCATTGGCTCCTGATACGGTAAAATAAAATGCTTCAATATTAATATTTTGTTTTTGACAACAATCAAGTATGGCTTCCCAGAATGAATGAAAACTCCCAAGTGATGATCAACTTAAAACCAACGTGACATAAACAGGGGATGTGCAACATAAAGTCCTTACAGGGACAACTGATATCTGGAAAATAAATATAAAAGTACAATGATTAAAACATTGTCCTCCAACAAAGTGGAGCTGAAGCTACAGATGGAGAGAGTAATGGGTAATTAGGTAATCTATTACTAATCAAAGTTACAAGCCTACAAATCTGGATCTGGTACCTGTCTGATATGTTTACATCCTTGATTCTTCAGCTACAGCCGACCAAATCTTTTAGCTTGTCCCTTTTTTCAGGGGTTGCCGCAGTAACAACAATTCCATCTCCCCCTGTCCTCTGTATCTTCTACTCTTGACTCCAACTACCTCCATGTCCGCTCTCACTGGATGCATCTCCTCTTTGTCTCCTACCCGGTAGCTCCATCTCTAGGATCATTCTTCTACCAATGTATCCACTGTCCCTCCTCTGAACATGTCCAAACCATCTCAATCTGTCTTCTCTAGTTTTTTTTCTCCAAACCTTCCTGTCTGTGTTGTCCCTCTAATCACCTCATTCCTGATCCTGTCCAGCCTTGTCTCTCCTAAAGAGAACCTCAGCATCTACCTCTTCTACCTATTCCTAGTGTCTCTAATCCATCCATCATGGCTGGTCTCACAACTGTCCTGTAAACCTGTCCTTTCACCTTAGCTGACTCTCTTCTATCACAGATCACTCCTGACTCTTTTCTCTAAAAACTAGAAAATCTAGAAGTGAACCCCAGCTTTGGTCTCTTGAACATTGAAGCCAAAATTGATAAAAGGCTATTTGTGATCATTTAATCGAAAAGATTCTTTACATAATATTTGGCTATAATCTGATATTGAGACAAATTAATATTTTGGATTATTAACCTTCAAGGTTCATTATTGAAAGGTGAAGAAGAAACCTGGGAAAAGCTGCACTGTCAGACATTTTCTGAAATAATTGTTTCAAAATACCAACATTGTTAAAAAACATTTTCTGTCTTTGTATATTTTGACATTGCAAAAAGAAATCCACACAAGTTGGCCTGATTCAAGTTGAAGATTGTCTTCATTTTTACACTTTTCAGACACTGGTCCAGGATCAGCCCTCATCGCAAGGAAAACCAAAATTCCCTGTCAGACCAGATCCATCGCCACTCTGTCAGGCGCCATCGGTCCCGTCTTGACTGAAATCCACAGGTCGTCATTATTAGACAAATGTTTTCTCTTTTTCGTCTCTGACCTCGAGGTTTCCATGGTGTCCCTGCGATGGCGGCAGCAGCAGCAGCAACAACAACAGCCGTTGGCATGGCGACAGCAGCAGCAGTGACAGCACAAGACCAGAGTAAGGATGAGGACCAGCAGTGGCAGAACGAGGAGGACCACGAGACAGACAGTGTTGAAGACCCCCTGGCTGTGCTTGGTCAGGACAAATGTCCAGAGTTGATAGAAAAAGTCCTGGATATTTTTGAGTATGTCCTCCATGACTATGGGAGACAGAACTGAAGATTCTTTCCTGCGTGATGCAGACGTGTGAACTTTTATTTCTCCTTAAATATAATAAAAATTGTGCTTGGCTCAAGATGAAAAGTTGAGCCAAGCTGAAGATGAAAAGTTCTTCAGCTCAGGAGAAGACACATCAGACGTGAACTTTTCAGAACTTTACAGATCCTGGGAACCAGCAATGCTTGATGATGGTACTTGAAACTTGTGCTGCTGTAAATAAAAAGCTGATGTTGTTCAACTTGAGTGAACGTTTCTCCTCAAATTCCCATTAATCCATCATTTTTGGAGAGAAATCCCAAATCACCGCTTAACTTTGTCTCTCTGTCACTTCTCTTCTCTTGGTTTTCTTGATCTTTGTCTCTCAAGGTTCTTCTCACTTGTAGCTCCTGATTGTGTGTAATCCAGTTGTAGAGATCAGCTTTGAGCTTTGTCGTGTCACTAAAATGGGAAAAACACAAGACAGAGTGAACATAGATGAACAATTGGATTCCCCATCGTTCCTTTCCTCTGCCTCCAATCCATCATTTTACGTTTTAGTGTCTCAACCACCGGTTCTGTCAATGTCAACTCGAGATTTTTATTCTCTGTCCACGCATTAATACTGCAGAAGACTGATTCAGGATTCAGAGGAGAGCTTTCAGAGACTCCCGCTGCGGGAGACGAGAGGTTAAGAGAGGAGAGGAAAGAAGAAAGGGGGAGAAATAAAGAGAGAGTTTGTCAGATTGAAACCATGACAGTTGGAGGTGGGCAGGAGGAGGAGGGGTCTGTGAGAGAATCGACTGGTGGAGACAGGGTGGAGAGAGAGAGAGAGACCTGCTGAGGAACATTCATTTGAATATAGCAGGCTAATGATTCCCATTGGAGGAGGGAACTTCTGACCTACGCTTTTACTGAAATCTCCACTGGCTTCATTTGAAAACCACTGTGAAGAGCTTGACGGGAGAGGAAACCAGAAGATGAAGCTTCTGGAGGCAGAAAGGCTAAAAAAATATTAAACAAATAGTTAGAAACAAATGTGGTTCTTTATGACTGAGAGTAAATGATAGACACTAACTCAAACATCGTCCTCCAGGATTTACACCGTGTGAGACAAGCAACATGTTTGTCTCACTCCTTCACAGATGGAGGAGGAAGATGAAGCTGCAGGTGTAAAACGCAAATCGAAAAAAAAAAAGACGAGCCTGTCTGCCACTGGGGGCAGGGCTTTACGTGAAGAGTGGTTCACCCACTTCCTGTTCTTCTTTCATCAGGAGGAGAGAACCAAAATATATACAATATATACTATATATATGTGCACAGTAATATAAGTATATTGTACAAATGTGCATATATGTATATATATATATACACATTTATACATAAATTTATATAGAAATATATATGCATGTATATATATATATATTTGTACATACATTACTCATTTTTAAATTATATGTAATATTTATATATATTATATATATATATATATATTACATAAAAATGGTC
>JAFBJS010007094.1:119883-142474 GCA_016785265.1 Paraplagusia blochii
GTTTGGTTCACCACTGCACACTGGGTCGCCACTGTCCCTCTGCCGGGTCAGGTTACCATCGGGATTACCACGGACAAGGTGACCCCGGACCTTTTGACAGGTGTTTGTGGGAAGAACTGGAGTGAGTGTTTGTCACCATACCAAGAAGGATTCACAGGCCCAGTGGTTGAGCGGGGGTTCCCCCTAGAACATTCCATTAAACATTCTCACTTTGTAATCACATCTGCAAGCACACTCTCTCAGGAAAAGTAGACGGGAACTCAGGAAAATAAATAATAAATAATAATTTAATTTCGTTTTCTTATTTTATTCATCATATGTCTAATATGTGTTGCAATGACAATAAAGAATCCTTTGAATTGTATGAGAGGTATATATATATATATATATATATTTATATATACTGTATATATATATACATGTATATATATATACTGTATATATATACAGACATGTATATATATGTGTGCGTGTGTTCCATTACAACACTGAAATAAATAACTCAAAATGACTCTGGGTAATTCCAAATTCATGTTTCAGTTCAGATAAATTTATATTTTAATTTCCTGCTCTGTATCAGGTGTTGGATGATGTCACTCAGCACAAACAGCCACTGTTTCGTTTCTACATAAACCTCTGCTCTGGACCAATGACACTGTTGCATTGCTTCAAATGTTGCAATGCACTGAGTTGCTGCATTGCTTCTGTCTATTTACACCAGAGGAAGTGGATGAAGTTCCTTTTCTCTCACTCTTCGGAGAACGTACAAAGACCTGAATCTGGCCAGTCATGGGTGAAACTGTGTGAATGTACGTTGAATGTGAGAGAAGAGATTAATGTCAGCTTTTAATTTCATTTAACTTCAGTTGCACATCACGTTTTGTCGTACTTTTTTGAGTTTCTGGTGTTTTGTACATCAGGAAAAAACACTGACTCAGTCATTTCTTGTCAGGTAGAGAGCTGAGGTTTCTGTGAAACAAAATCCTCTACAAGTAAATCTTCTTGTTAAATCACTTTCACATAAAGTGAATCTAGTCCTTTATAAAAATCTCCTCCATCAAATCAGACCTGTAAATTTGTCAGAATAACAAAACAGCTTTTGTGGCGTAATGATTGAAAATAGCATTTTTTTTTTATGATTTCTTTGCATAATGTTCAGATGAACAACACCTTTCAGTCAGTCAAAAGCGCAGGTTAGAAAATATCGTTCCTCTCCGTCGCTCGAAATATTCCCTCCCGTCAAACGTCCTACACTGATGCGTTTCAAAGAGTCTCGACTGGAGACTCCACTTTCTCAAGACATTGTCCTCTCCTGCAGGAAAAGGCCATTTCTGGGCCACACAAAGCCAGGAAGAGGCTGAGAAAAAAAAATGTTATGATTGCACTCAATGATCTCCTGCTGCTTTTCAGGGACATTTGTGACCTAAAATACAAAGTTGAAACAGAAGGCAGGGCAGAAATCTTTAATGACTTGCCCCCAAGACATGTTTGGAGCAGACCATCACACAGCGAGGAGGGGGGGGGCAATGCACCGGCGCTAGTTTGTTCGCATTTCAACATCTTATGCTTCTCCCTGCGACTCTTTCACCATGTCGGGAATAATTGTGAAGTCTTTAAGTTGAGCTGAAGAGTGCACGCCCGTCACGGCTCAGACTTGCTCGGTCCTGACCGACTCAAACAAACATTCCTACTGTCAGGGCAGTAGGAGGACAAGTTCAACTCCACATTTATCAGCAGCTGAGGTTAATATGTGCCGCTGATGATAAGACCGCAAGGCTGGTCTGAACGGCGCAACAGGAAGTTGTGCATCAAGTGGAGACGTCTCAGCTGTCGAGTCAAACTTATAATTCACAAGAAATAACTATTTTTTTTTTTTTTTTTAAACCAAAGACGGAAATGTTGCAGTTGAAATGCACAGAAACATACAGCTTTAAATCTAAAATTGTTTTTTTTTTTTCCTTTCTACTCCTTTTTCTAGACCAGGGGTGTCCAATAGGTAGTTCAGGATCTACCAGTAGATCTCCAAAAAATAAAATTTATAAAAACTAGAGATGTGGTTCTATTCCAAGATGATAATCACTGGGTTAAAGTGAGAAAAATATAGGTATTGAGTCATGACATAAGTTATATGTTAATGTAGAGAGTAAGACATCCAGTTTATATTGATAAATATATTGAGTTTTCAATCTAGGTAGATCACTTCAGCTTTGTCAAATGAAAAGTATCTCACAAGACAAAAAAGTGTGGACACCCCTGATCTATATTTTCACAGAGGACAGCGATGTCCCAACTCTGACCCAGTCCTACTGTCACACCACAGAACCCATCATTACTAAGTAGTCACCACAGTTAGAAGTGGTTTAACTCCCGACCCCTAATGATCTCTGTGAAAGTTGAGTCCTCACCCTGGAGCCACTTGTGATGTTGCAGGTCAGGTCTCCTCTCATGTCTGATCCTCTCAGCTGCTCCAACTTCGTTCTGTTTTGGTGTTGGAGCTCCTGAGCCATGCGCTCCGTCCCCTTCACCCAAACATCTTGACAAGTCTTCACTTTCTGTTCCTGTTTCCCTCGCTCACACTCGTTTCCTGCCCTCCTCCCATCTCTTTTTCTCCTCCTCCTCCTTCTCCTCCTCCTCCTTTTGCTCCGTTCTTACACAGTGTGTGTTTTGGTCCCGGCAACACTGCTCCCTGCCCACTCTGTGTAAGAATGGGCCCTCTGTCTGCGCTGGTGTGTTTCCTGTAGCGCTCAATGCTGGTTCTTGTGGTTGCTCTACTTCACTCACGTCATTTCACGGTGATGTCAGGCACAGACGTAGAAGAACAGGGCGTAAAAAATAAAGCGTGGCAAATGAATGACATGAGAAAATCATAAAAGTCCAAAAAAAAAACTCCCCCCCAAAAAATCCAGAACAAGAACAATTTGTTACAGTGAGTTAGTTACACACTCCATCCTTGAGAAATGAGTTCCTACAAGAAAAAAAACCAGCGGGCTGGTAAAATAAAAGAGAACACACGCGCACTCACAAAGTGCCAAAGGCAGAAGGGTCAACGCTCTTTCAGTTCACTCAAGCAAAATTAGATTTGGTTCAAGCAGGAATAAAGAGGAGCGCACTCCGTTGAACGTGAAATTGCAGACTGCCTCCTAAAAGAAAGGAGTTCTAGATGGGTTAAAGTGCACTCAAGGGCAGAATGACAGGAGGAACAGGAAGTGTTCCATTAGAAACTGTCGTCAGTGTTACTGTATTGGTCACATGGTCATACATACAGTCGTTCTGCTTTTTTTTAGTTTGCTTAGTAATAGAATTTTAAAAAATTGGGGTTTTCTGATTTTACATCAATCACAGTTTAGGGAAGAAGTTAAAAATATTCATAGTGGAAAAATAATCCTGAAATATAAACCTATAAAAAGCTGAGTGAAAACAAAACATGTTTAAAATCTACCATCTCCTGCTCCACCTTCTTCTTTTTCCTCCTCCTCAGTGGATCACATCCGTATTCTTGTTTATTTTTACCTAATGTCAATAAACTTCTAAAAATCTAAAACAACTTCCTCATCTTTGTTTCATTACATTATATTACATTACATTCGGCAGCCACTTTCAGCCAAAGTAGTTCTGGCTACTGGAGTCAGACCTACTGTGTGTAATCGTCCAATCAGATCAGTCCGATCGCACCGGATCATCGGATCACACACTGTTAGAGCCCAAGTCTGTGACTTGATCACCTAAGCACCACCAAAATGCAGTGAAGACCTGGCGTAAAGCAACTGTTGTCTACACCAGTGTCCCCCAACCAGTTAAATGTTTGGTACTTTTTACACAGACCAATCATTAAGTTGTGCCAGATAAATACCCCTTAATAAAATTAAATGTCTGGTGTTCTGAAATATTTTCCTACCTATAAAATCTTCCTACCGAAATTAACTGTGCATGCACACAGCAAGGGTTTCTTTAGTGCAAACAGCCTATAACTTTCTGCTACCAGACCGGTATAAAAAGTTAGAATCTTGTATCAATGACTATGTGTCATTTTGAGTTTATTGTTGTCTTCACTGAGAAAATATTTCCTAATCAAATATAGTTTCATTATTGATGATGGAATCCTAGTCATTCTATTGGTCAGTTCTTTTGTTGATATGGGTATGGATCAAGTGGAAGTAATAGACAGATGGAGCCAAAAGGAAACATTATTTCTCTGTGGTCCGGCACCAATTCACCCACGGACTGGTAGCGGTCCCTGCTGCAGTGGTTGGGGACCACTGCTCTACACAGCGACATCATGGTGGAGGAGTTAAGCAACAGGAATGTTTCGCAAAAAAGACATTTCCTAATCGTGGTTGATGAATCAGACGGATCATCGTGAAGCACAGTTTCCCAGTCAGTTCCTTCACCAACAGTTCACGGAAACAGTGTCTGTAATCACTTTAGTCAAAACCATCATCAGCTTCTCAAGATTTTGGATTAAAATCTACGTCTTGTGGCACAGGACAATAGTCTGAACAAACTGAAATAAAACAAAAATATGCTTGAACATCTGAAAGAAACAAAATCAAGTTTTTACTGAATCAAAATATTCCCGCCCCCTGAATGTCTGGCTCTCTGCTCTGCTGTGATGTTGACACTGCTGTCTTTGGTAATCACTGAGACACTCAGACTGGAGGTGTCGGCAGGTTCTTTGAGGTCTTTGAGACGAATCACAGAATGCGCACGTGTGCAGGGAGCCCTGTTTGACTGGCAGTGCGTGCAGAGCAACACAGTGAGACGATATCCCAGCTGCTCCTGAGCCACGGTCCAGTCACCTGGAGCCAGGGTTGATTAATGACCTCGGTGCAGCAGCTCTGTCCTTGAAGGAAACACTACTTTACTGCAGTTTATATGAAAGTAAACTGATGAAAATAGAATCCTGCAACGGAGCCGCTTAGGACTGACCTCAGTACAGATGGAATTGAGCTGAAAAGCTTTCGGAACAACATCTTTTTTTTATTTAGACCTGATTTAATGTACAAAGAGAAAAGTATTTATACATCTTTTAGCTTTCATTTTGATTTTTCCCCACATTTTTGGAGTCAGGAGTGATCTGTGATTGAAGAAAGTCAGCTGAGGTGAAGGGAAAGACGGTTGGATGATGGATGGATTAGAGACAATAGGAATAGGTAGAAGACAGGAGACAGAGCTGGAGGTGGAGGAGTTAAAGATGCTGAGATTGTCTTTAGGAGAGACAAGGATGGACAGGATCAGGAAGGAGGTGATTAGAGGGACAACACAGACATGGAGGTTTGGAGAAAAAGGTAGAGAAGACAGATTGAGATGGTTTGGACATGTTCAGAGGAGGGACAGTGGATACATTGGTAGAAGAATGATCCTAGAGATGGAGCTACCAGGTAGAAGACAAAGAGGAGATTGATGGATGCAGCGAGGGAGGACATGGAGGGAGTTGGAGATATGGAAAATGTTGAGTCTCAAGTCTTATCAGGACAAACACTTGAAAAATCTTTTTTTTTATTTCACTTTCTCATTTACATCTGAGCTCCATCTCTGTGCTCCTCTGCTCTGGACCGCCCTCTTCTGGACCGCCCTCTACTAATTGCTTCCTTCTGTTTCCAGGTTGTTGTGTGCGCAGCCATCTCTGCTGCTTAGTAGCTGCTGGCTGAACCCAACCTCACGCTGAGAAACGAGAGTCATGTTATTGTTTCAACACACAATTTCCCAGAGTCCCATTTTTTTTTGCTCTCTCTGTGTTTAGAGGCGGGTAAAAAAAAAAAAGAGAAAGTCAAGAGGAATGTAGAAAGTCCCAACTGGTTAAAAATTGGCCTGGACAGAAAACTCCAACGCGAGTCGACAACATCACTCTTCTAAAACCGAGAGCAACATCTGTTCCTCACCGAGAAAAAAAACTATTTTAAACATGTCATTGCGTAAGTATGCTGAGATTATTACAAAATTACATGTTGAAGGAGCTCTGTGTAGCCTCACTGCTGGAACGACTAATTAGGTGTGTTGGCAAAAAAAACCCCTACGCCTGCGCGCCAACCGTACGCTTCTCTTTTTTTCAAGCTCTACATGCGATACCATATATAGACAAACGTCTTTCTCCATGGTGCCTGTTTTTAAAGCCCAGGCGCCCAAACATGTACCAGGGTTGAATCACAGCTGAGTTCTGCCCCTGGAGGGACTGCTTTTATTAGTGGACTATTTCTGGAGACTTGTCAGATTCCACTACAGCACCCCCTTTAGTCCCTTTTTATTAGCACACACACTCTCAAAATGCCACAGTGTGGACACGGTGCAGCGTTTGGCTTCACCCAGGTTTTTCAGCATGCTCCAGGCGGGTGGATGCGATTTTTCCGCCACCGTGGCCGCGTGCGAGCGACTCAGTGCCAAGTCGCAGGTTTTTTCCTGCAGTTTGTTCAGCGACAGACTCAGCCTGGATGAAGGGATATAGTGTCTGAGCCCTGGCCCTTATACGTGAGCCATAGTGAGAATGTGGTTTCTGTCAACCAGGTGGTGGTGACGGTCATTATAGCACAGGGTCAACACAGTGTGATGATGAGAAAGGCTTCCTTGGAGGGAATGCGACGGAGCAGAGTCTCCGCTGTGTAACTCAGACATAAGTTACATTTGGAAATGTCTTTCTTTTCCTTGTCCCGCTTTCAGGGGGACGCTGCAGCGAATCATCATTTTCCATTTCGCCCTGTTTTCTATATCTTCTACTCTAACTCCAACTACCTCCATGTCCTCCCTCACTGCATCCATCAATCTCCTCTTTGTCTCTTACCTGGTAGCTCCATCTCTAGGATCATTCTTCTACCAATGTATCCACTGTCCCTCCTCTGAACATGTCCAAACCATCTTGAACTGTCTTCTTCTAGTTTTTTCTTCAAACCTTCCCGTCTGTGTTGTCCCTCTAAACACCTCATTCCTGATCCTATCCATCCTTGTCTCTCCTAAAGAGAATCTCAGCATCTTTAACTTCTACACCTACAGCTCCTGCCTCCTGTCTTCTGTCTACTGGATGTGTATATTGTATATATAACACTGAACAACACTGAGACCATGTTTATTTGTGGACTTTGTTTGTATGGTGTCTACAAAGCCATCATACATAGTCTCAGTCACTGGAAAATACTTCATTATTTCAGGCTGAGAAGAAACTGAAATTATTTTTAGGTTTATGTAAAGGAAATGTCAACAATATTTTCTTCATGCAACCTGTGGTTTGAGACATTAATGTCAATAAAAATATAAAAAAAACAAGAGTAAATCTATCTATTCTATCTGAAATAAATCTTTACTGTAATTATATATATGTGAAAAAAACGTATATTCTTTGTGTGATCCCTTCAGTAACCAGATATCGTTCCCTCTGTGTGTGTCGTTGCGTTTGTCTCCTCTGACAGGTGGATTTAAAGAACATTTACACAAACACGTTTCATGACATTGATTGATTGTCTGAGGCCTTGGAACAAAAAAGAAAAAAAGAAAAAAACACAGGCCATAATACTCTGCTCCTCAACAAGGTCTATTTGCTGCGTCATTATCTTTCAAAAACACTTCTGTTCGTACTTCCTGCAAGAAGTCTCTGACAGTAGAACGACAAAATGATGTGGTCGCTGGTGTAGACACCGGGTCTTCTTTACTTCTTTAGTTTCACAGCCACAACAGAAAAAAAATTATAATTTAAGCTGCAAAATGATGTTTTTATGAGACTTTTAATTTTAAATATTACATTACTGTTTCCATACTAGTTTTTTTGAGAACAAAGTTGCAATATTTACCTCTTTTTGCCATATTTTCCTTTTTTGTATGAGGAAAAAAAAATTCTGACCTTTTAAGAGTTAAGTTTACGCACACATTTTGGCATTTGACCCAAGTCATTACTGTAATAAAGGACGTATAAGCAAAACAAAGACAGTTGTGAGACCAGATATGATGGATGGATTAGAGACACTAGGAACAAGTAGAAGACAGGAGACAGGGCTGGAGGTGGAGGAGTTAAAGATGCTGAGATTCTCTTTAGGAGAGACAAGGATGGACAGGATCAGGAGTGAGGTCATTAGAGGGACAACACAGATACGTTGGTAGAAGAATGATCCCAGAGATGGAGCTACCAAGTAGAAGACAAAGAGTAGATTGATGGATCTCCTCTGAGGAGGACAGGGTGAGTTGGACATTGTTGACTCACATGAAAGTACATGAAAAATAAGCCACGGGTTTCAGGCTATCAGGCCGACAGTGGCTCCCCACCCACAGGAAGACTCTCAGTATAGTGCGGTGTCATTTGGGTGCCAGTCAGGGAGACTATTCCAGCAACAGATGAGCCAATGAAGACAATATAAATGACTAAAAAGGCTAAATTCCTTATACGCTTTAAGCCTTTCCTCCACCATCTATTGGGGAAATGCTGCAACTGCAGGAGGAACTGAAACCAGATCAAGAAGCCAAATCTGAGGGCCCACATCCGGCCCCCGTGCCATAGTTTGCTACTTACGGTCTCTTGACAAAACACATTCAACTGCAATGACAGGAGCAAAATACGATGCGACAGTTTTGATGTCCTCTGAACCAGTCAGATCAACAACCGTCCAAATAAAAACCCAATCCTGAACCACTGACCCACAAACTGAAGCAGGTTTAAACTGCTGAAGTTGTTGCTCCATGAAAAACAACAGGAGAACACAATTAACAGTGATTATTAGTTACAATAGCCGAGTCATTAAGCCGACCTCCACTTTCAGAGCCTGTTGTGTTGAAGAGCGACAGGAAGTCTAATGAATGGTTGGATCCATTGGTTCAATAATAGGTGTTTTCCTCCTCATCACTCCTCATCCTCTAATTACAAGAAACAAACAATAAAGAAACACCTCACGTGGAACACAACGTTCATCCCACCTCGGTTGGATCGACTCGTCACGTCTTCCTGATATCTGTGATTTATGAGGCCCAGCGCGGACTCTCACTCACGGCTCCCGGAGTTCGAGCCTCGATGAAAATCAAAGCTGTTCACTGGCCGGTTGCCCAATTAAGCCCACGTATTTACGATGCAATCACGGAGAGAGTCTAAGTGGGGAGAATCTGCATGGCTCCGCCCTTCCACTCAGATATCTGCCAGAGCTGGTTAACTCTGTGGATTCAGTGAGATGTGAAGAGACCCGAGGAGCACACAGGAGAGCGAGGACGCCTCACAACGCCGCTTTTCATCAAGTTCAGCTCATCAACAGCTCTGAGGGAGGTGGAGATACTGGGAGCTTGAGAGGGATGAAGGGGAGATGAGAAGAAGGAGATGGAGAGAAAATGAAAAGGAGGATCTGTGAAGAGAGACAAGATTGAAAGACAAAATATCATGGACCAAAGAGACAAAGAGGAGAGAAAGTCATTAACAGGAGCATATAGTAAAGAAAGAAGACAACATGAGGACAGGATAGGACCATACTGGATAGGACAGGGCGCGCAACAGCAAGACACGCCATGATAGGACAAGATATGATAGGACAGGGCTGAAGAGGACAGGACAGGGCAGGATAGGTTAGGGTATATCAAGACAGAGTAGGATATGACAGGACAGGACACCATTTGATAGGACAGGACACAATAGGACAGGGCAGGAATAGGACAGGACACTATTGGAGAAGACAGGACAAATTTTGGTAAGACAAGCTATAATAGTAGACGGCTGAAGAGAACTGGACAGGACAGGAAGGGATAGGGTTGGACATAGCAAGACAGAGCAGGATTTGACAGGACAGGACACTGCTGGATAGGACAGAACAAGATAGGACAAGACAAGAGAAGTAAGAAGATAGGTTTGGACAAAAAAAAAGGATACAGAGAGGTAAGGGCAAGATGGTATAATAAAAAAGAGAATTGGATTCAATAGAACAGGGCAAGACAGGACATATGAAAGGACAGGACTTCAAAAAAATGGACATATCATGAACATGTCATGACAGGACAGGATAATGTCTGATAAGACAGGACAAGATAGGATACGTTAGGACATGGCAAGAAAGGACAGAACAAGATAGGTAAGTAAACTCAGGACGGATGATCAGGGAAAAGATAGGCCAGGACAAGATGGGATAAACCATTGGAGGACAGGATGTAATGAGACAAATAAAGGCATAGTTGAACAGAAGACAGGACAGGACAAGATAGGATAGGTTAGGACAGGACAAGACAAGACAAGACAGGACAGGACAGGACAAGATGAGATATGATGTGACAGGACTGAATAAAACAGGACGGGATAGGTTAGGACATGGCAAGACAGGTCAGAACAAGATAAGTAGGAAAATACAGAACAGGACAAGACAGGATAAGAGAAGACAAGCTAGGATAAGATGAGACAGGGTGAACCAGGGTAGGACATGTTACAATAGGACAAATCAAGGCATATTTGGACCAAAAAAGAGAACAGGACAGGATGGGACAGGATTGGACTAAATATGGTATGAGAATAGGACTGGATGGAACCTGATGGTTTTGGACATGAACCAAAAACACTGATCCACCTTTTTAAAGCTGATACTTCACTGACCAGAGTGAAATCATGGTTACACAACATTGCTTTGTTACTGTGCTCTACTGCTGCACATCCTTCATCTGATTTTAATGTTTTACCTTGAAAAAAAAAAAAGGCTCACAGTCTTTTCTTTTTCATGGAATCTTAATGAATAAATCTCCAGCTTCCGTGGCCTTCTCACAGACGCCATCATTAATTACTGTTTGCTCCGGCAGTTATTTTTAGTCCAGTCCTTGCACCGAGCATTTTCCCACAAGCTGAGATTTCCTTCTATTGCAATATTCAGCATTTCTGCTAAAAAAATACGTCTGACCGACACAAAAAAGGCAAAAACAAAATGTTTGCCATGTGACTACGAGCCAAGAACGTTGAGTGTTTTGACATGAAGTTGAGGCGAGTGAAGAAAAAAAACGTCTTCTTCAATAGAAAGAAAATAGTTAATAGGACAATCGCAAAAGTTCCTGCAGAAAATTCTCCTTAAATAACTTCTTTTCCAGTTTGACTAACATTTACGTGCAATCATATCGTTCTAACATTTGGATTTCGAGCTGCAGGCTTAACCAAAATCACCAAAATCAAACTAATGGCACAGCTGTGTTTGTGTGACTGAACAGGAACTCATTTCTGTGACCTTTATTTTAATACCAACGCACTGTTCTGCTGATTTAGTTTCACAATTTTACTATGTTCCCAAAACCTGTTCATCCCAATTATCCACCATGTTGTTTGTGCCGACCAATAATAAGAACACGCAGCCATTACCTCGTTACAACAATAAAAGTTTCAGATTATCTGTGATAAAATCTCTAATTAAACATTAATGTGTTTTTGGTCGTCTGGATTTTACAGACACGATTGCAAAATAGAAGTGATTCTTACTCGAACCAAAAAAAAAACCACAGAGGAAGTGAAAGGTGCGACTGTCTGAACGTATTGTGCAACATTTCTGATAAACACAACACAAGGAAATTCTTAACCTCAAACTCCACAACAGGCTACAATGTTTTATTTTTGTTCATAAATGACCACAAACCAGTGAAAGGGAAACTAAGGCCCGGGGGCCATATGAGGCCCGTTGTGCTTTTTAATGCGGTCCACCATCCTTGTCCAAATTAAACAATTTATTTTATTTATTATAATTATACTTGTCTTTTCCCTGCAATGGCTGCATTTCCACAGTAGATTACTTCATAAACGCTATTAGAAATTTTAAATTTTGAGTTTTATATATGATTTTTTTATGCCATTTGTCTTAGTTCAAACAAATGCTCCATCTTCCTGCTCTTGACTCGACCCTTGTGTCCAATTTGAGGATAAATTGTGGCAGGTCAATTGCGCAGGTCAAAAAGTTCATCCCTGCCATGAACTATTATTTCAGGCTGAGCAGGAATTGGTGGAAATTGGACAACAGTATATTTACATACCGACTGGAATGCTGCAATACAATTGAACAGGCATTCCCATTGGGAAAACAATTGTCAACATCCGTGTTTATAAGAGGAACAAAGACAAATGTTCTAAGAGGTTTTCTTTTCACCAATAATCTCAGATAGTGATTTTATAGAAAGCCTTTATAAAAACAAGAGTTTTATGTTTTGATATCAGTTAATTTATGTTGTTTTAACTACATTTCAGCTGCTAAAACTTAAAGGATCATAACCAATAGTTGAGGACACTTCAGTGATCAGTGCTCTTACCTGGAAGACGAAGATTGGAGCTTCAGTAGTGAGTGTCAGTCTGTGTGTTTGGAGGGGGTTTTACTGTGGAAAGTCCAGGTTGATGATCAGCTCCAGTCTGAGTGTTGATAAATGTTTCCCTCCTTCAGTCCCTTTAACGGACCGGTCAACTGTTGAGCCAACCTTGAGATCCTGTAAAGGATTAACAACAGTCTGTAGAGAATGGAAGAATAACAGGTGAATATATTCAGCCTGAATGGACACTTGTCTGACGAGGACAAGGGAAGAGTCCCTTTCAATGAGGACTTGTCAATATCTCCTCATGTAAACAGACTTAAAATGCTTATGTTTATTCTCAGCAACTGGACTTCTTCTTGGAGCTAAAAGACGTTTGAGAGAGGACTGAAGAAAGCCATCTGAGTAGAGGGGGAGGTCTGCATCATCAACTGTCTGCTACAGACCATTCTGACTTGAGATGCCGTTCTAGGAAGTTTAACTGCTGGTCAATAGCAGAGCAGTCTTCTCTAGACGGGTGTGACCACAGCAACTCTTCACACCTTTGTCCAGTGGTGAAGGGATTGGTCCAGAGGAGTAGAACTACTAGAGTTTCCTCTGACATCAACCAGAAACTGATGAAGTTCCTCAGTTGAGGAAGGAAACAGAAACAGAAGTCCAGTTCTGGATGAGTGAAAATCTTCACAGACATCAGAAGGTTAATATATTTGTACATTCCAATTTGACGTGTGTGGTGTTTGTGAATTTGGTCTTTACACATGGATCATCTTGTCTTAAAAAAAAAAAAAAGTATAGTTTTGAGAATGAATGCTCGTATATTATATGCTCATAATTTCCTGAAGGATACTCCTGAGGGATTAATAAAGTTCTATCCATCTATCTATATGTCAGACTGACCCGGAGTCAGCTGACTGGCATCTCTCCAACCACCAATCAGACCAAATGATGCAGCGTCATTGATAAGAACACCCACAAATCACAGTGCACCCTACTGTGAGCCTACCTGTGGTTGTGTTACATAACAGTGAATGTGAAATGACAGACAAGACAATGAAGTGGTTTTTCCGGGGTGTGAGTTGTGCACAGTCTGTGGTGTCACCTCTGGGAAATAACAGTGAACCCGAAGACGACGAAGACAAGGACTTGGATTTCTACATACTTTAGAAATCCAACAAAGAGTTAACATCAGCTCCCAGTCATCGTTCCTGGCAAAGAGACAGATGTTTAGTACGTGGATAAACGCAGGTTAAAGAACCAATTAATACACAAATCCATGGAGAAAGTATAATCTGTGTCATGGAAGGTTACATTTCAATAATAACATTTTTAAAGCTTTAGGTAATTATTTACTTTGCCTCCCGCGCCTTTCAAAAGATCTACAGAGAACATGAGGAACAGAACACAGCCAGTGTCACTATTTTAATATTTTATTAATATGTAGAAAATGTAATAAAAAAGGAACAATATAGTACATTTTTTTTTAAACTAGATCTAAGTCTGACAGTAATATCCAGGGTTATCCCACAACAAATCCACACTGAAGAGCTTCCGAACAGTCAAGATCACATTTTCGTCAACATTTACATTTAATTCCACTTCAAGACTTCAAATGACAGTAGCATTGACCTGGTTTGTGTGTTTTTTTTTTCAGTTCTGGTGTCTTCACTAATCTTTACATGGTTTGTTCCAGTCACTGCAGTAGAAACCCCAGAAAAAAACAAGTAAATGGAGCTGAAATGGTCTTTTATGCTGTGATTTTTCAGTGATTGAGGCTCAACTGTAACAGCATAATTAAAAAGACAAATATATATATGTATATATATATATATAATCAAAAGTCTGAGGTTTGGCTTAAGGTCTTATTCACATTTTCTGAATTTCACACCATAATAATCTTGTGTGAGGATAATATTGCCTCATAAATAAAAGTGGCATAAACTTATTTTTAGTCATCGCAAATGATACAAACACCAAGAATTTCTTCTTTTTTTTTCACAGCATGAAATGTCAAGCTTGTTAAGTTGGATTTATCCAGTGATTGACAGAAACGGTTTAAAGTAATAAAGAATGATTGGAATAATGTGTATGTAAAATAATAATAATAAAAAAAAAACAAGCTCCGACATCAGCACCGCCATGTAATAAAAATCCCCCACCACGCAAAAGACATTCTGTTCCCTCCAGTACAAACCCTGCAACGTTTGTTCTTAGAAAATTCACAGAAGCAAAACTTCATCTTAGTCATTAATGAAACAAGTCAACACACGGAGAATGACCTGCTCTCACATCAGCGTCTGTGGGAAGAAAACAGCAGCAGAAGTCAAATTGGTGGAAACTGTGGTCAATGGTTATGATTAGGTCTCAACTGTTTTTTCTTTGTCTCACTTCAGGCCAGTTCTCCTGCATCTTCTCGCTCACGAACCCCCATTTGAGAGCGACATGAAAAAAAGTTTCGCTACACATTAAATGGAAAAACAAGGATTGATGTCACTTACTATTTAGACTCAAGAATGCGTTTGAGTCGACATGCAGCGGGCGAACCTCAACCTTCAGCACAGGGCTGGCTAAAAAAAAACAAAAACAATTGCTAGACAGAAATGATGGAACAGTGTTAATGAATGACCGTTAAATGACATGATATCATCACCTTTTTCTACAAGGGTGTATTTGTACCGTTTAATCTATGGAAAAGTCACTGCTGTACTGGACTAAACCTAAAAATATAAATATTAACCATTGTATTAGGAAAGAGAAAAATGCTGGTTTTGTTAAATGAGAGGCGTGAATTAAAGACACGGACTAAAACATCCAGTATATGAAGACTACAACTGAAATAGTGAAGAAAAACGACGACGTAAATAAGAGTTTCTACCTCATAGGTCTCATACTCATAAACAGTGGAACATGGAACAGAGCACAGTGTGTGTACCTAGTGGTCAACCACAGGAAACAGACAGCATCAATGTGTAACCAAACAACATCTAATGGTATGAGAAATGGATAAAGACTGAGTGAATGTGAAGCTTCTGGATAGTTAGTTATGGTTATGAATATTTTAAAAAAAAAAGTAAATCTGGTATACTGGGGAACTTGGTTTATGATGTCCTTCACATTGCATGTTTACAGTGCAATCTCCAATAAATGCGGTAAAAAAAAAAAGTCCATCATTTTTAATAATAGTAAAATGAAATTGCGCAATGTGAACAGGGTGCATTCTGAATTATTTTCCTACCCATAATATTTTCCTACCCGTTAAAAATTCCATATCTAAACCTCAACCCATTATATGGTCCTTGTGTTGAAAGGTGGTAGCATATATTTATAGATTTTAAACAATAATATCAGATTAACTTCTGTTTTAAAGGTGGTAGCATATATTTATAAACGTTAAAACACCTGTAATATTTATCTAACACCTTTAAAAGGGAGGGTAGGTGGATATTATGGGTGTTTCAAGTAGAGCAAAATTAGCATAAGTGGACTACTTCCACTAATTATAGTTGACATTAGCAACATGAGGCGTCCTCTTGTGGTGACACCTGGGGCTGGCGCCCTTTTAGCCAATTCTATTAATGCAGCCTTCAATATAAACACTGACTGCCTTGATGGGCCAAGGGTTAATCAGCAAAAGTCAAAGCCCCGGCTCTTTTCCACCTACTGATCTGTTTCTCTAAACTGCAGTTACGGTGGCGAGAACCTGCAGTTCGCCCACCGCCACTTCCACTCTGCATAAAATTTTGTGTTCACATTGCATGAAAAAGTGACGCCTGAGGGACAATATTACCATAATAGTCTGTGAAAGTGAGAATCTATTAGGAAAAGAAAGAGAGGTGAGAAGCTGCTGCTGTTGCTGTTGCAGTGACTTTGGTGACAGAGTTGAATGGCATCTCTCCAACCAGCAGACGCACTTAATTATGCCGCTCTTTGGTTAAAAAAAACGATACATCTGTCGACGCCGTCGCTGCGAGCGATCGCAGCGTCTACGCCCGGAGTGGAGCAGGTGTGAAGTGTTGGCGCTCGGCTTGAAAGTCATAATAAATGCAAACAAACAGGTGAGTGAAGTGTAAGAACAGACGTTCTAGCTGCGTTTCCCACTCGTAGTGCAAATAATGCCCCCTTGTGGATAACAATTAATACTAAAAAAAAAAACCCGACAAAGCTGTTGCTGGTGAATCGCTCGCAGTGTGGTATTTTTTTTTTTGTTTTTTTTCGATGAAGTGATTACAGGCTTAAAAAAAGTTGGGGAAAAACTGCTTCAAATTATAACTAGACCAATACGAGACACGAGTCACATTATCAGTTATAAAAATATATACTTTACAATTGAGAGTTTTAATGGCATATAGTTTACTTTTCAGTAAAAGTGTTGTTATTTCATAAAGACTGAAAATAATGCTAACTCTTTTCGACACATTCCTGGACACCTGTCCCGATACCTGTGGGTAAGAAAAAAAACAAAACAAAAAAAAAACAAACCCAGAAGATTTTTTCTTTACAGCAAATAAAACCATTGTCCTAAGATTGAATAAATGACATACAGCACCCCCTATCGTCTGGGTAGAAGTACAGCAGGAACAGACAGCCAACAGATTCAAAGATAAACAATATTCGGACGTTGTTTTCCAACCTTTCATGCTCAAAACTGTTCGTCAATGTCGGTGGTGTTTTAATGAATGTTAATAAAATATTAGTAATTTTTTTTTGTTTGTTTCGTTTTCCTTCTCCGCAAATAGAGCTTTGACTTTACAAGATGTCTGTGCCCTCAGGTCTGGCGCTGAGAGATACTCTTTACAAAACACTGTCCGAACTGCATTTATCCAGAGCGTTGGGAGGAAAGAAGAGGAGGAGCAGAAGAAGGAGGAGGAGGAGGAGAAGGAGAGTTTGTTTGCTTGTTTATACAGGAGCAGACCGCCTCCTCTTGCTGCTGATGCTGCGGTAGTTGAACGGCCTCATCTTCATCTCCACAAAAGGGATGGAGAACTCGTGGCCCTTCCAGTGGTACCAGTTGATGCCCTGCAAGAGTGAAGATGAAATTTACTGCTTAGATAAGAGGAGGTGTTAAAAATAATGATGTAAAATGTACAACAATTGTCAGAAAATTAAGGGATTTTAGTTTTTAGATCAGTCAAAAGCAAAAATCCAGACTGACAAAAGTGCACAATTATGAACTTAGTGCAATTATCATTTCTCTCCAGCCCTGGGATCCTGCCGTCGTCAAAAACCTCTTTGAAGCTCTGCTCTGACAGACAGTTTCCCCTGACGTGTCTTCATTCCCATCCATCCCTGTCTTAATTTCTCTTATTTCTTATCAAACGTGGAAAGGAAGGTGCAGAGCAGAGACGGTGAAGTCTTTGTAGTTCAGCCCTAATCACTGCTCAACACAACACAACACAACACAACACCTCACTGTGTGTGTTTTCTCTTTTCTCCGTGATGGAGCAACATCACACAAACAGGACAAACCTTTAACACTTACCCTGGAAAAACAACATGAACCCAAATGAACTGAAGAAAACATGAAGCATAGTTAAGCATATTTATATATATATTTTATATATTTTTATATGCCACTATTTGACCAATATGTCTCCTTGACTTTGAATACAGCTGTCTGTCTGTCTACATACAGACCAACTTGTCTACCCGCCTCCCTGTATATCTACCTACCTATTTGCATACTTACAGTACCTGTCTGTCTCTTACTACCTGTCTACTTACCTACCTCTTAGCTTGTCTACCTATCTACTGATCTCTTTACATGTCTATCTACTTACCAACCTGTCTACCTACATCCTTCTCTGTCTATGTCCCTACCTGTCAGTCTCCCTACCTCCCTACCAGTTTATTAACCTACCTACTGACCTCTGTATGTGTCTCTCTACCTACCTACCTGTCTTGCTACCTATCTCAACTGTTTATCTACCTACCTATCTATTTATCTGCCTATGCCTCTACCTGTCCACTTACCTACCTCCTTACCTGTTTATCTACTGTACCTACCTGCCGACCTCTTTACCTGTCTATCCACCTACCTACCTCCTAGCCTATATCTACCTATTTATCAACCTACCTACCTATCAATTATCTGTATATTTACCTACCTACCTGCAAACCTACCTGTCTATCTACCAACCTATCTGTCCGTCTGTCTCTCTATCTATCCATCCATCCATCTATATGTATGAGGACGATCTCTTTAAAGTTCCTCTAACAGAACAACTGTGGCTCAGGAGGTCGTAAAACAGAATCAGACAAATGACCAAACGCGAAAACGTTGATAATTTGGGTTTAAGAAGACAAAGACATCAAGACAAAGATTATTAAAAGAAACAAGGCAGCGGTAACCCTTCAGGGGACTGACCTGGCTGTGTCTGGATTCACCGTACTTCCCGTTGAGGTTGGCTCGGTGGCAGTTCTTGTACCACCAGGCTCCTTTGTAAGACAAGGCACAGTTAGTGACAGCGATGTCATTATCTCTGTCTTTGGTGGAGAAAGGCCGCCCCTGGTGGTAGCTCAGAGAGTCACCTGAGTTCAGAAGGAGAGAGAGAGAGAGAGAGAGAGAGAGAGGGAGTCAGGTATAAACATCTATGCTGGGCAACGGTGTAATCAGGCCAACCGTAATGATCAGGGAGCCGAGGTTGAGGGAGGTGAGTGAGGGAGGCTTTGAGGACTGAGGTGATGCCATAACTCGGGCAAATTTATTTAAGCAGAGAGAGAATTATAATTACAAACATGGAGGAGATGACAGGTAATCCCGCCATATGGGCTTGTTGACAGACAGATGAGAGACGTGCGGTGGAGGGGCGGAGAGGCTGCAGCGGCACTCAGGCAGGGAGGAGGAAAAGATGGAGAGAAAAGGAGGCAGGAGAAGAAAGTGCCAGATGGCAGAGCCGAGATGTGTGAGCATTTTTACTCAAAGGCTGGGGGAAATCACGGACGGATGAATGGCCTCTCTGGCTGCTTGTGCAGAGTGAGTGAGAGCGTCGGCACGAAGGGCTCCATCATGTGAAATGCAAATTAGCCCGGGCGCGGTGACTAATGTATGCGGTGGAAATATTGCAAGAGCAGCCTTCTAATCAAGGCCGCAAACCAGGAAAAACAAGCCAAAAGAAGCAACGTTGAAAAAGGGCCGACCAATCACGTACCAGCGGTGCCGTTGTAATCTCCTATCCTGAGCTTGTAGAGATTCTTCGCATCCCCTATGGAGAATTTGTCATAGTTGGCGTAAACTGACTCCTGTCCGTCCTTCATGTCGATCCTCAGCTCGTATCGTCCCTGAGCAGAAATCCTCTGAATGTTGTCCAGACCTGGGATGAAAAAAAAAAATACTGTAGTTTGCTGGGAACCACACGCTGACACGACTACGCCTTCATTTTTAATTCTCAATTAATGAGCAGAGTGAGATGAACTAAAACATGATATGGTGCCCAGTAGAGAAGTGAAAGCTGCGCTAAGAGGTAATTTTATTCTGACTCGCGGCACTTCGCTGTTTTAGTGTTTTCCACAACTGCACCCAAATGGATAAAGGCAGATTTAATTTAAATTGAAATTCTCCATTTGCGGTTATTAAGTATTTATGAGCGTGAGAAGGATGAACAAGCAGAAAAGGAAACAAACAAATATATATATATATAAATATATTGGAGAGTACAAAAAAAGTAAAAATACTAAACTACAGAATCACCAGACTCATTTTCACTGGGCCACCTTAAAAAAAAAAAATTCTTGGTTTTGCGTCTGCCTGTTATTTTGCAAAGACCACAAAAATTGTGTTTGCAACTGTTTACCATGGAAATAACAACATAGTCTGTTAAAGAAGGAACTGGTGTAAAGGCTGAACTTGTTATGTCTAATATAAATCAACAAGTAGATGGACAATAGACACACGGAGAGGTAGACAGGTGGACAGATGGACAGACATGGAAATTGCAGAATCGCAAGTATAATGGTGCGTCAGAGACACTATTTTATAGGGACATCTAAACTAATAAATCTGCTGGGTGTCTGCCGTCTGCCCGGGTTTTTTATTTTATTTTGTAATAAACCTGAGTAGGTTAGGCTTGAGGTTCTAATCTACCATCTGTCAGGTTCCCACTGAGGTGCTCCGATCATAGCATTAGACACATAACAAGACATAGCGGGTTCTCCACCCACAGGAAGGCTCCCGCTATGGTGCAGTGTGATTTGGGTGGCAGACGTGGAGACTGCTGCCCCTGAGACCCAGAACTGGACAAGACGATAAATATGAATGAAGGAATGAATGTTATTTTGAAGGCATTTGGAAATTTGTGTTTGTAAATGTTCACCATGGAAATACCTGTGGGTTGTAGTAGAAACTGCAGTAAAAGTTCAATTTGTTAATGTAAAAGTAATTCCACAACAAGTAAACATGCATAAATAAAATTATTAAATTAGTATCTGCATTTTTATGTAGATAATAATGCCAAAAAGGGCATTATAAATATAAAGATTAAGTATTTATATCAAATAAAATTTCTATAAATGCCTGATCCACACTGACTGACACCGTATCCTGTTAACATCCTGACACACAGTGTCAGACCCTTTTGTCAGCCGGTTGTACGGATGAGGATGATTGTCAGCGTCCAGAATGATGGACACTGTCACCGCCATCATCCATGAAAATGCCACATGCTGCAACATTTCTGAGATAAGTGGCTTTGCTCTCTATCTCCAAGGTGGCAGATAGGAGCCTCATTTTAACTCCGACAGGCAATAAGGCTCCAGACGGGCCCTGGGAGACCGGGACCACAGACACTATCAGATTTCATCAAGAACCAAGAGCCTCCTTCCCTGCTTAACCTCAGCAAAATGTCACCTGGAGCTAAAGCAAAATCTGTATGTAAAAAAAAAAAAGAAAAAAAAAGGAAAAAACACAACCTTTACTGATAAGGAAAAGGAAATCGAAACCTGGGAGAGCGGAGAGGAGAAAATGGGAGAGGAGGAAAAAAACTCCTGTTATTATGTCAATGGAAAAAAAAGATAAAACTTATTTTACAACCAGAAGGCACTTACGGGGACAAGGGAAGAGCGATTGCTGTAATAAAACCCAATTTTAATACCTCAAATTTATACTCTAAATAGTGCCGGATTACATGCAATTAATGGAGGAGCCATTATTTTACGGGGCAGCTTAATGGGCCGAAAAACCACAGTGATCCAAACAACGGCAATTAAAAATCAGCGTTTTTTGACACGGCGTTAGACTCCCGCTATCCTTCTAGGGGCGTTTAACATCTTGTCACGTTTTATTACCAGCCTCATCCTCTCATAAACGCTGGGGTGGGGGGGTAAAAATAACCAAAGGGTAGAGTATAATGATCACACATCACACTCTCGTTTCGCTGTTCTTACATCATCGCGTTGACACCGCGTTGGGCATCAAAAACCAGCCGAGGTCAGCGGGGATGGAGGATAGATTGCCCGTGAGCGGCCATAAATGTGCCGCTCTCGAACCCCCAGCACTTAATAGTGAAAGCTTCATTTCCATATTCTTTACTGCTGACCAGTGAAGTGGCTCTTCTTTTTTTAGTTGGAGTGGATTCAATACGTGTGTTTATGGCTCCGGTGCAGCCCACTGCATCAACGCTCGCGGCGCGAGCGGATGTGCAGCGGCAGCGATTAGTCGAGCGCCGGTGGTAATGGTTCTCCTGGGAACCACAGTGAACCGGTTACGTAGAAGTGAGAGTGAAGGTCAAATGGAGTGAAACCGTGAAGACCGTTAATATTACAGGAGCAATTACTGTGTGTCGAGATGATCAGGATAAAACACACTTTTTTTATTTTTTTTTACAGGCTTTTAAAAAAACCTAGCATCAGCTCAGATGCGGCGCTTTGTCTTTTCTTTGGGGACGTTTTAGTGTCAGTGCTGTTTACCTCAGCGTATTGTTATGACATACATTATTCATTGTTGCTTTATTGGCGCCCTGGGAGAAATTCATTTGGACAGACAAGACAGTAATCATACTTAGGGCTAAATAGGTGCACTGAGAGCCCTAAGAGTTGGTGATTCAGAAACAGGGAGAGAAGAGAGGAGAATAATTCATCTCTATGTGACACATTTTAAAATTTTTATTTTAACGATAAAGGTTGAATTATATGTATTATGAAATACTGTATTTTCTGGACAATAAGTCAATCTGAAGTATAAGTCGCACCAGCAAAAAAATACCTAAATGAGAGATAAAAAAACAAGGAAACCTATCTGCCCCACTGGAGTCTTTTTTTCCTTTTGTCTTTTGTCCCTTTTTTAGGGCAATTCAACATTTTCCATCTTCCCCTGTCCATCTCTCCATCTCTAGGATCATTCTTCTACCAATGTATCCACTGTCCCTCCTCTGAACATGTCCAAACCATCTCAATC
>JAFBJS010007094.1:142489-177626 GCA_016785265.1 Paraplagusia blochii
CCCTCTAATCACCTCATTCCTGATCCTGTCCATCCTTGTCTCTCCTAAAGAGAACCTCAGCATCTTTAACCTTTTCCTCCACCTCCACCTCTGTCTCCTACCTTCCTAGTGTCTCTAATCCATCCATCAGGATGTCCTGTAAACCTTTCCCTTCACCTTAGCTGACTCTCTTCTATCACAGATCACTGTCATCACCTTTGACCATTTATTCTTCTCCTCTCCTCCACCTTCTCCACCTGTTCCTTGTAACCTCATCATTTCACTATTCTCCCCTTCATTTACACAGATGTTGTCTGTCCTTCAGTCCTCAATCCTGCAAACCTCCACCTCTCTAGGTTCTCTTCAAGCTGTTTCACTCTCACTGCGAACATCATCATCAGTCCCATTTGAGTATAAGTCATATATAACTCTATACCTTTAAAATACTACATTTATAAAAACAATACCCAATGCTCTTACCCGACAGATCTAAACCTTGTTTATTTTTTGCTGCCTTCCTTTCTGTTTAATCTGATATCACAAAGAAAAGCCACAGATGGCAGCCACCCTCAGGTCACATTAAGTTGCTTTAAAGATTAAAAACAAGTCGTCCTGAGGGTCGGAGTCAAACCCATGGTGACGCTGGAGCACGACTGTAAGGTGTGGAGACAGAATATTGCTGAGTCAGAGTAAGAAGAAACAGGTCAGGTGTTGTTTGTTTTGTTCCCACTGACCTGGATTTGCTAATGGGCTGAGTTTTACTTTTTTTTTTTTTATTTTGCCATGGTAACTCTGGTGGGTCTTCAACCTTGTTTCTCATTATTATGGCGTCAAAATAGTTTACGAATTGGATGTATAGATGGATAGATAAAACAAATCAGAATTATGGAAATAAAAAAACACCTCAAGCACAGGAGCTTAAGAACAAGAACAGCAAAACATGAATCAGATATTCTGTTGTGTTTCACAATGGGTTGGATCTCCGGAAAAGTCGGAACATTCATCTAATTCACTAATGGACTGTAATGTGCAGCAGCGTTCTGGTGTTATGATCCAATATGTGCGAGCTGCAGAGTAACAGCCTCCTCCCTGTCATAATGTGGTGATAATGTGATGCTTCAACATTCTTCCTGAGTGTTATTTAATTTCTCTAATCAAAAAGTTATTCTCAAAGCATTCTTCTCCAAATCCCTGATACGCTTGATGAAATATGCATGTAATATTTTTCTTAATCAGCCGCAAAAAAAAAAAAAAAACAATAACACACAAAAGAAAACTGGCCCAGGAAGAAACCACAACTCATTTGCACATTTTCTAATGAATATAATTATTGTTTCTAATGAGATAGGAGAGGGTGTGGAGAAAAAAAAAAAAAAATTTAGCAGTCCATCAAAACAGCGAGGATGTTCCGTCTCGCCTTTGAATCGGGCTGAAACGGGAAACAATTAACAATTCATTTCAGGGAAAAATGAGCATTCAGAGAAAGGAGTAATGAATCGGAGCGACTTTGTGAAGGCAAGTGGTGAAAAATGAGATGAGAAAATTAAAAGGGCCTACAGCGTGATTCTTTATCTTCATACAAAGTAGGAGCTGTGACTAAGAAGGATTTTCTTCCTGCACAAAATATTGGCAACATCTCACCCTCATCTATGAAACCTTTATTTTTCTGACACACACAGATAATATTATATGGTTTTCCCTTCTTTCTGTTGCTAGAAAACAGGCAAAAAACACTTTTTGAAAACTAAGTGGTTCTAGTGTGTATTTAAAACTGGATTATTAAATATAAAAGCAAAGCTCGGTCAGGCTTAAAAAATTACATTCATTATATATAAATGTTTCTTGTCTGTCGTAGCAAAACAGAGTACATGTGTGTGAATAAAAGGGAGAACGGTGGAATGGAACAGTGGTGGAGAAGGTGGAGGAGTTTAGATACTGAAGATCAACTGTTCAGAGCAGTGTTGACTGTGGAAGAGAGGAGAAGAATAGAGGACAGACAGGATGGAACTGGAGAAAAGAGTCAGGTGTGATCTGTGATAGAAGAGAGTCAGCTAAGGTGGAGGGACAGGTTTACAGGACAGTGGTGAGACCAGCCATGATGGAGACATAGAGACACTAGGAATAGGTAGAAGACAGGAGGCAGAGCTGGAGGTGGAGGAGTTAAAGATGCTGAGATTGTCTTTAGGAGAGACACGGATGGACAGGATCAGGAATGAAGTGATTAGAGGGACAACACAGACAGGAAGGTTTGGAGAAAAAGCTAGAGAAGACAGATTGAGATGGTTTGGACATATTCAGAGGAGGGACAGTGGTAGAAGAATGATCAAGAAAATATATAAATGTGTCTTGAGTTTAAAATAACATTGCAGAAATTACCAAAAAAACGCAGAATTGTTGAAGACAAAAACATTGAAATTCATGCCAGAGTTGAGTTGTTGAATCAGAATGCTAATATCACATCAATCAGTCCAGACTGCTTTGCATCAACACCCTATATTTTCCACTGGCTACATCAGGATTGGACTTGTTGTTCGAGACAATTACACTCCTCCTCCATCACCGCAGAGGAAGGTGTCGATGATCTGCATCACTCAGCATAAAATAAACAGCATCTGTCAAACATCTGTCTGGAGTCGGGCTGACATTAAATGTGCATTAGCTCAGGATAAGAAGACACCACAGACGTGCACAGACTCCCACATCATCTGCTCTGCTCTACACAACATCTGTAAGTCGGATGTTGAGGTGATTCTGATTCTAATAGGTTCTGGTGTCTGATTACGACAGTGTATGTTCACAAATCAGATATGAAGTTACACAACAAAGTTCCTCGACCTGATATGAGTTCTTGTCCTCAAATGACGGCATTGGTTTAGTTGGATTTCAATACTCAGAAAGGCCTTTTTCCTAGGAGGTACTGCAGTATATTGTCCAACCTGTGCTACTGTTTTAACTAATGCACTGGTTCTGAACTGGTCTCACTCTGTGACCCACATTTTCCTGTGGTCATTCAGTCACAACCCACTCTCATAGAATTCAAAACAAGAAAATGAATTTTCTAAAAAAAATAAACCTTTTGAATAATCCCTTCATTTAACAAACTCATTTTATTCAGCAGAGTGTGCCTTTCAAAATAAGAGATTTACACATCACATTATTTTGCTTTTGACCAGCTGTTTTTGACCGGCTGTTTTTGACTGCGACCCACTTTTGGATCGGGGCCTACCAGTTGAGAACCACTGAACTAACGGTTGTTCCAATTCTACTGAAGGATTCAGATACTCCTCCTTCAGAAAAGAGTAAGGCTGGAGGACACCTGCAGCATTTGTCCAACCATCAGTCCACTCCAGTCCAGTTACTATAATCATCCCCTAAACACCAAAAAAACACTCAGAACTACTTTCAGATTACTATATTTTAGTCGACAAATACTTCGAGGCATCACTCTCTTCAACATCATTTTGCTTTTTGACAATAAATAACGGAGGGAAGAGCTGCATAACAAACAAACAAACAAACGCTCAAGCAGAACAATATCAGCAGCTGAAATTACGAAACAAGTCTCTAAAACTGAGATCAGAATATAGTAAACGTAAAAACATAATATAACATAACTTCAGTTATTCAGTCTGACAAAGACAGTCTTAGCTCCAGAATATTTTCCCTATCATTGGGGTAAAACATATCTTAATGGTTACCCAAGCCTCAACATCCTGAAAAAACAAAATCTACCGACAAGTTGTAGCCAATGATTAAAAGTCTGGAAAAAACAGCTTTAAAAAAGCTATAGAGTTCCTCAAAATCTGATAAGGTCAAGGCTTCTCCTAGGACAGGAGCGTCAAACTGGCTGCAGGTTTATGTTTCAGTCAACTAGAAGACTTGGCTTTTATGTGTCTATGACATGTGTCTTCCTATATTAGCAGGGAAGAAAACAGTGGGCAGCTTTAAGGTTCCACTTGGTGGTACATGGATTTGAACGTGCAACCCTCCGGATCCCAGTCTGGTTCCTTAACCACTGGGCCAACACTGTCCCACAGTCATGACTTGAAGAAATGTAAACTGCAACAAGTTGAACTGCAGTTCTGTCAATCAAAACGCCTTAACTGGAAAAGTGTATTCAATTTCTTTCTCTGCATCAAGATGGCACAGAGAGAAAAAAAAAACTTGGAGGAGAGGAAGGAAGGAAAGGAAACTCCTTGTCACGTCTGCATTTAACCCATCACCAAAGGGAACAGTGGGCAGCTTTGAGCAACCGGGGAGCAGTGGGTGGGGACCTCCTGACCCTCGTCCGGTTCCTCAACCACTAGGCCACCACTGCACAAACTTCTCTAAAGTAAATAATAGTTTCATCTCACCGAGCCAGAACTCGTCCTCCAAGCTTCCAAAACCGAGCCGGTAGTCGCTCCACTTCCTAGAAAAGTCCGTCAGCCCGTTCTGACGCCGCTGGAACACCTGGAGACCAAAGTGACGACGGCACAGAACTCAGAAAAAATATGAAGCGGGAGTTTGTTTTAAAATAGCTGTGACCGAGTTGAGCACAGAGAAATAAATTGACAGTGACATACAATTTCAAATTCCTTCTCCTCTATTCCCGTCCCTTTATTACCCACCGACGCACACTTGACAAAAGTTCTATTAAAAGGCAGTGTTATTGTCAGAGTGACTTACGATCCAGCCGCCGTCATCGGTGCTCATATCGCAGTACACCTGCACACCCTGGCTGGGGTCTCGGTTGATGTAAATGGTGTAGACACCGCTCAGCGTCTCTCCATTCAGCAGGTGCTGGGCGCAATTTTGAGGTGTTGCAAACAGTCGACTCCCTGCGGAGGAGAGTTGTACTGGTGTGAGTATTTATACCTGCAGTGCGTGCCATAACGTAGACTTTTTGTAGGTATTTGTGGGTTCTAAGGCAGGGGTCTCAAACCCAAATAAGTTCAGGGCCACCTATCATTTCAAAATAAAATAAGAAATATAATAAAAAAATTGTCTCCCATATATTCTATAGAATTTATAGAACTATAGAACTATAGAATTTACCATAAAATGTGGAGAACAAATCTTATTATCAATTCAACTTTCACATCAAGGTGGGGCCGCAAAATATTGTTCCACGAGCCGCAAATGGCCCACGGGTCGCAAGTTTGAGACCCCTGATCCAAGGCAACATTGAAGCATCAAACCTCGAGGCACGTTGTTCCATCGTACCTAAGCCGCTATCTCCCTGCTCAGTTCTAAATATTAATATTTTTCATTTTTTTTCCAAGAGATTAGCAGCTTTACGACGATCGCCGGCACTCATCTCATCCACCGTCCAATCGCAGGCATTGACGCTCAGAGCGTTCCGAGCTCTGCGATGGTAAATAACTCTCACTCTGCTGCAGGTGCATCCCTACGTCTCCGTCGCTGCAGTGCTCCCGCTACGCAGCGCTAAGTGGAGATGAAAATTGTAGCGACTTAAGGGACCCATTATCATAGGGACGATGAATTGTAATGTGCTGCAAAAGAGGTAAACAAATCTGTGGAAGCAGGGAGATTCTCCTGATTGGATTCACTGCCTGAGTGTAAATAGAAAACGATGTGATGTGTTTGAGTCCCCGGGTGAATTTTATGAAGAGAGTCAAGAGCTTTAACGTAATAGTAGGACAGATATAATCACACCAGTATTTTATTTTATGTAGACAGAAGTGGTGTTTAAGTGTTTTTGTTTTGGAACATTGCAACCCACATAACATCCAGTGGGTTCAGCACCTGCAGGAAGGCTCACAGTATGGTGCTGTGTGATTTGGGTGGCAGTCGTGGAGACTTCTGCCCCTGCAACCTGCGAAAGCGGACGTGGTTGAATGAATGGATGGATGGATGATGCAGTAGGAAATACCTGTAGTGAAGGTGGTGGAGACCACAGGGCTGCTGTCCAGTCCTCTCGCCGCCTGCAGCTTTACCGTGTACTCCGTGGTCTCAGCCAGTCCTTCCAGTCGGATCCACGTGTCCTCGGAATCTAGTATCAGGTTCTGCTGAACGCAAAGCGCACGTACATAAATATAAAAAACAGAAATTAGAACTTGCACTCCAAAGTTTGTTGAACGGCAGCGAGGCAAAAACAAAAACGTCTTTTCACTGATTAACTTATTTATGGTTTTGGCTTAAAGTAATTTGGAGAACGGTTTAATAGAAAAACAAAATAAGTTGGAACGGAATCAAGTTCATCACAGAGTTACATCCCTTTTACTTTAATTAAACTTGTTTATTTTTTGGGAAGGACTGAGGATAGTAATTGCTGCAACTTTGAAAGTGGGATTTCAGCCAGTTCCTTTTGTTTTAAAAGGGATCTCTTCTTTTGCCAGGAGCTGCTGCTCTGCAGACACTCCAATCAGAGACCCAAAACAACAAGACCATTAATTTGGTAAAGCATACAACTATTTATCTTCCTTTTCTTATGTAAATTAATGTCCGCCATTTGTTTACCCGCTCAACAATTACAACAAAACCTCAATTTCTCGGCCATCACGGGTAATGGAATTTAGACGATAAAAGAAATTGTCAAAGCGACAAAGAGCAAAGTGCATCGCATCAACAGTTGGATGAAAAAGGTTTCGTTTTGATTGTTTCTATAACCACAGCCCTGGAATCTGAATAATTCATCGCAAATGTAACCAAAAAGGAAGAGAAGACAAAAGTAGGAGGGTGAGTGGTTGATGGGTGAGAGCACAGGCCAAAAGAGAGACCAGAATAAAAAAAAAGTTTTGTAATTTCAAGCTGAGTTGCTGCTGGGTGGAAAACAATCATTTTCTTCTCGTAATCTTTGCCACGGTGGTGGAACACAGACGTGAATACAGATGGAACCATTTCTTGACTTTAGTCTGTGACACGTTTTTCAGATGACACATAAATCCACCAGCAGGTGGCTCGGAACCCGAACATGTCTCCGCATGCGTCTTCCTGTGATCGTCGCAGTTGGGTATGCATTTGATACCAGAGGTAAAAAAAAAAAAACGAGAGAAAAACAACATCACATTAGTCGGGTGAAGGTGTCAGTGTGAATTATTCAGAGAAGCAGCTGGTAAACGGCGTCTCTTTGTCTCCGGGGAGCTGACATTTTCCCACCGGGTTTTCAGGGTCCTGATAAGATTGTACAGTACAGGACTATTATGAACAGTCGCTCTCTTATCAAATCCAATAAAGTTCATTCCACCCACTGCATATTGTGTTGTACGCAGAGCGGAGGTTTATTAATCCCGGCGTAAGGAGAGATCTTAAGACTCTGGGGGGAAACCGAACATTAATTTAGAAAACTTAAGTAAATGTTAATCAGACGTGAAATTAATCACACACCTTCTCGGCGTGCGGAGTTAATTATCTCCGTAAGTGAAGAAGCTGTCAGAACAGCTGTTGATCCATCAGTATCACCGGGAAGATTTGCGCTGATGTATTCCCGCCATATTGGCGCCCGAGTCTGATCTCAAGCGGCGATAACGGCGGAGAATGGCGCATGAGGGCCACTCCATTTCGCCTGGCGGTGTTATTAACTACAGCAGCGGTAAATCACCATCTTGGTATGTTGTTGTGAGACGCCAAATGAAGACGTTGCACCTGTTTCAGCAACAAGATGGGGTTGTACTGGTGTACTGCATGTACACCACTGCGGTTTTACTGCGACTGGCGGTTATTCAAGTACTTGATGATAAAAGCAAAACTGGTTCGGAAATAAGTTTGTTTCAAAAAAAAAAAAAAAAAATCTGGTAAAAAGCTTTAGTCTAAAAAACCTTGGGATGGAAAACCAGGGGAATTTACTCCACAAAAATCTGTGCACCCACTTTTTTTGTTTGGTTTTGTCCATATTTAAAATTTCGTAGGAGAAAAAGACTCAAGAATCAAACTATAAAGTTACCCAAAGCCCAACTGCTACTATAATAATAAAATAAAAATAATAAAAAAAAAATACCAAAAAATATGGAATCTCAAAGGAGTCAAAACAAACCAAGAGGCAGCTACAATTTTACACCTTAAAACAAATATATTAGTAATATCTGATGAGCTGCCAGGTTTTCACTTCTAGTGGCTGGAACACCCATGGGAAGGCTGACAGGTGCAGTGTGATTTGGGTGGCAGTGGTGGAGACTGCTGCACCTGAGATACAATAATGAATAATCAGATGAAAATTAATAAATGAATGATTTGTGATCAATACCAGAACAAAGTAGAATACCTTTGGTAATTGAAATTTGATTCCTCAACAATGGTCAACATAACTGGTCAAATTTGCTAAAATTCCACAAAACATTCAGACAGAAAAGGTTTTATTTATCAATATAAGAAGTTTAGTGATTGGACATTATCAGCACATCAGATATCAAGAATTTTAGAAAAAAAAAATACATATGGAATCTCCACCCACTGTAACCTTCACAGTGTGGTGCAGTGCGATTTGGGTGGCAGTTTTGGAGACTGCTTCCCCTGAAACCCGGTAACAGATAATGAAAAAGATTGAATGAAAAAATATATGATATATTAAAATTTTATAAAAGGTAGGTTGAAAAAAAAAAAGTCTGCAAAAAAAGCTTAAAGCAGGGGTCTCAAACTTGCAACCCGTGGACCATTTGTGGCCCAGGGAACGTATATTTTGTGGCCCCCACCTTGATGTGAAAGTTGCGTGTTATTTTATTTCATTTTTACCATTTTTTTTATTATACATTAAACACCAACTTCTAATGAGGCCCTTTGGCGAAATGACAAATGAATTGAGTTTGAGAGTGCTGGCTTGAACACGACCCAAAATATATTTATTTGCAAAATGTTTGGACTTGGCTGTTGTACTAAGACATGTTTTTCAAATATCCATTAGTGACAGCAGCAGACACTGATCACAGTGACAATGATAGAAATGAATCCTTTGTGTTCATGCGCGTTTACAAGATGTTCCTCTCTGGATCTGTTAGAACAGGGTTCTAAAAAGCACCTTGTTCTGTACGTACGTACGTACAACTCTGATGGATAATGATGAGTCACGGATCTTTAAAAAGGCTCCGTCCTCATGAATGCGGAGGGATCCGGGCTGTGTTTATGAAACACATAATTGCCAATGAAAGGGAGCCTTGCAAAGCATCATGGGGGAATGGTTCCAGTCAATTTGTTAACAGGCAGAGTGCGAGTCGCACCGATGCCGCTAATGCGTTTTATTATCATTACTCAGCCACATCAAAAGGTTTAATCAAAATAAACAATGTCTCCGCGGAGACACATTAAAGTAATATCTCCATTTGGACAGGCAGTTTAGCTCTGCAGCTCCCTGGTGTGTGTGTGTGTGTCTGTGTGTGTATGTATCAGTCTGTCAGTGTCTCTGTGAATGCTCCGCACACAAAGATTACACACCAGAGAGGTGTCATTTGTATTTGGAAAAACCCGATACACAAATGGATTATTTATCTTCTGCTGAATAAAGCTCATCTCTCCCATTCATAATAACATTTTCACATGGCACGAGCTAGACGTATCGCAGGAAACCAGGAGGAACAGCCAGTGTGTGTGTTACTGAGTGTTCTTTTTATTTTTCTGTTTTTGTCTCTATGATCATCCATTCGCAGTAAAGAAAAAGAATTATCACTTAAAAAAAATGTGGTGAACATGACATGTCCCACCATTATAATCCTTCCTTCTGATCCAAATTACCCAGTGTGTAATCTAACTTGGTTTCGGCCTAAATATCACCTGTATTTAATATTAAAATTACTTGTTTATTATAACCTGTGCAGGAAGTTCTCGCCTAATGTGAAAGTTGCGTTCAAAGACTTACCGAAAAAAGAGAATCCGCAGAGTAGAGGCAAGATACTTCATTATATTATTTGTGTATATATATTTTTACAGACCTACCCTTCACTGTTAGTGAAAACAGTCATAACTTGTCATATTGTGATACACACCACTGCACACAACACAACGGAATGTAACCCATCACCAAAGTGATCAGAGGGGAGCAGTGAGTGTGGACTGTGTGATGCTCAGTGCATCTCAGTGGCAATTGGTGGAGTCGAACCTAAAACCCTCCAGACACAAGTCCGGTCCTTTAACCACTAGGCCACCACAGTCAGCATTTCCTATACAATTACATGACAGTAAAGTTGGAGAAAAGAAATATAAGACTTAAAGATTAAGTAAATACATTTAAATAAAGGACCAGGAAAATTCTGGAGCTGCAGCCCAGGAAGCAAGTGAGTGGAAGTGGAGTAAATTAGGCTCCACCTTACATCAGTAAGAGGTTGCAAAAATAAAAAGAAAGCTTTTTTAGGAGGATATTCATGATCATGTTACATTTTCTGTCTGATCGAGCGTTAAATACAACCAGGACGTTGCAGCAACAAACGGTACCTACCTTATGGTTTCCCTCGTTCTTGAGGGAGAGCATGTAGTTGTCAATTTCGGCGATAGGCGGTTGCCAGGAGAGGAGAGCGCTGCGGTGATTCACTTCACTGGCGGTGAGGTTCAGAGGCGCATCCATGGCTGCAGGGACAGCAGGAAAACACAACGACTTTCAATCAATTTACCGGAAACAAACATTTCATCGATGCGCTCATTATGTCCTAGCTTGTACTCCGTGGGTGGTGGATGGTTTGGAGGCCAATAGCAGCTGAGGCTTGGCCGAGTAGCCAATGGAGAGCAGTCACCTGTGCGTCACATCAGCAAAGATGAGAAAAACTCTCTAAATCACATTTACGGCTCATTAACTGCATGTGTTTGGACGGTGAGGAGAAAAACAAAAGCCATCATGTTGGAAGAGGAATATAATGGGTATTTTCTTTATTAATGATCATCAACATCACTATCTACTCTCTCCACTAAAAACGCTTATTTTTGTTATTTCTTAGTGCAGCACAGTGGTTTGTTTGCCTGTTTTAAAAAGTATAAAGTACTCTATATAATGTTGGTTACATGTAATAAAAATCACCTTTAGATCAGTGTTCACCAACCTTTTTTGTGCCATGGGCCGGTGAAATATCTCAAACTATTTTCACGGACCGGTCGTTAAGTTGTGGCAGATAAATACCCCTTAATAAAATTAAAATTCAGGTGTTCTAAAAGATTTTCCTACATATATGAATTTACTCTGCAACAAGGATTTCTCAAGTGCACACAGCCTATAACCTTCTGCTACCAGACCGGTATAAAAAGTTAGAATCTTGTATCAATGACTCTGCGTCATTATGAGTTTATTATTGTTGTCTTCACTGAGAAAATATTTCCTAATCAAATATAGTTGCATTATTGATGATGGAATCCTAGCCATTCTATTGGTCAGTTCTTTTGTTGATATGGGTATGGATCAAGTGGAAGTAATAGACAGATGGGGACAAAAGGAAACATCATTTCTCTGCGGCTCGGCACCAATTCACCCACGGACCGGTACCGGTCCCCGGCCCAGTGGTTGGGGACCACAGCTCTAGATCACAGCTGACGACAAACGTACAGGATAAAGAAACAGAGCCATTCGTTAACTAATCATATCCAAAATCTTGATCATACGCTAATCAAGAACCTTACCTCAGGCGCATCAACTTTTAAATAATGCAATTTATGTATTTTTCTGCTTTTCTATATTTTCTCTTCTAGAGGTGACCAAAAAGGATTAAATTTGGGTTTAAACCTCATTAGGGAACAGTTGAAAATGACACAGGACTTTCCTTGCTCTTAGATTTTCATAGAAGTCCTCTCAGATGCACTGCTCCTCACTTGAACCAAACTGAATTCTCTATATTTTTTCTGAATTTGTGCAAAAGGTCCAATTCTCATGCTGCCCACACACTTCCCAGCTCCCTGCTTTGGTTCACACTCCACCCAAACGCAGGACACTTGGGGTAACTGCAACACATTCTAATATATCTTTCAATATCTTTTTCACTTCAGAACATCACATTAAAACAATTGAAACTTGATTTGGAGAAGAAATGACAAGATCCAGATGGAATACTCTAACAAGTGAGCTTTTCTTCTTCACATCCTCACACACCACTGCTGCAGCTGTTCTGTATCTATTTTTATTTCATTCTTCACACCCTAGAATAATGTTAATAAATGAATTAGTTTATATTTTTCTTGGAAATTAAAGTTTGTAAATGTTAAACTGATCTACACCAGCTTGGAGTCAGAGATGCCACTGACACCTCAGTACTTTCCACCCTTTTTTACTGCATTTGTCGGCACTAAATCTAATTGAGAATTACTCCCAGTTTCACAAACCTCATATCACGGGCCCTCAGCCCCTTTTTGATCTTCCGACCAGGAGACAGGAAACACCTTAACCTCATTTTGTGGCATGATAGAAAATAAAAGACCTTGTTGTTGAAAATAAAATTTAAAAAAAATCAGTTTCCTTGAGTTGCATCATGACTCTGGATTGTTGTGAGCCAGTCATCCTACAGCACTCGCAGCGAAAAAAAAAAAAAAAGAAGCGTTGCACTCAGCGGACTCAGCAGTCAAGCATGACTGCTGGAAATATGATTTAAAAACTGTTACTGCACAGGTTTGGCTTTTTGAAAAATCCCAGTGAGTTTTTTTTTTGTCTGCTTTTCTGCCTCCCCTGTACAACTTCATCCACAAGCAATTTAGCAGCAATACTAATTTTTTATTTGAAGATAATTAATAGTTAGAAAAAGGGGTGGAAAAAGTCTGCAAGCATGACATCTCAATACAAATACGCAATAATCTGTCACCTTGTTATGTCTACATTTATCTTTTAAAAAAAAAAAAAAAAAAAAAAAAAACAGCTGTGCTGAACAGGTAAATTAATTATTGGGCTTTCTGGAAAAGCTTTTCTGCAGCTTTATAAATAGGTGCAACTTGTCAACACAATACAGACTCCACTAATTAAGTTTACCATTTAATTAATTCCAAGTAATTATAATTTTTTATTAAATAAAGTAATCCTAATAATAATGAAAACAATACAAAACACTCTAACATAGAAGCCACAGCCACAAGGTGACAAACAGAAAATGATAATGAATTCTGATCCTTATTGAACAGGATGATATATATATATATATATATATATATATATATTCTTACAAACATAGGTTAGGTGTTGAAATGATATTTTTGTAGCTCAAGCCACGTGACAAAAAAAAAGAAAAGCTTTCAAACAGTATCAATTATTTAAATTAATTATCGGATGTATGATTTATATCACCGCGCCGAAGAACTGATGTTAATTGGAATGATCCTCATGATTTCATTCACACAGTAAATGTGATAATGATCAGGATTATATATCAGCCATGATGGATGGATTAGAGACACTAGGAAGGCAGGAGACGGAGCTGGAGGTGGAGGGGTTAAAGATGCTGAGATTCTCTTTAGGAGAGACAAGGATGGACAGGATCAGGAATGAGGTGATTAGAGGGACAACACAGACAGGAAGGTTTGGAGAAAAAGCTAGAAAGACAGATTGAGATGGTTTGGACATGTTCAGAGGAGGGACAGTGGTGAAGAATGATCCAAGAGATGGGGCTACCAGGTAGGAGACAAAGAGGACATTGATGGAGGTAGTTGGAGTCAGAGCATTGATGGATACAGTGAGGGAGGACATGGAGGTAGTTGGAGTCAGAGTAGAAGATACAGAGGACAGGGGGAGATGGAAAATGTTGAATTGCAACAGCAACCCCTGAAAAAGGGACAAGCTGCAAGGAGAAGAATTATCGGATGTATGATTTAAATTAGTGGTTCCCAACCATTGGGCCAGGGACCGGCACTGGTCCATGGGTGAATTGGTGCCGGGCCGCAGAGAAATAAGTTTCCTTTTGGCCTTTTCCTTTTCTGTCTATTACTTCCACTTGATCCATACCCATATCAACAAAAGAACCGACCAATAGAATGGCTAGGATTCCATCATCAATAATGCAACTATATTTGATTAGGAAATATTTTCTCAGTGAAGACAACAATAAACTAAAAATGACGCAGAGTCATTGATACAAGATTTGTACATCTTTTATACCTACTTTTTATCTGGTAGCAGAAAGTTATAGTCTGTGTGCACTTGAGAAATCCTTGTTGTGCCCACGCACAGTTAATTCGGGTAGGAAGATTTTATAGGTAGGAAAATATTTCAGAACACCAGACATTTAATTTTATTAAGGGGTATTTATCTGCCACAACTTAACGACCTGTCCGTGGCGCAAAGAAAGTTGGGGAACACTGGTCTATACATCACTGCGCCTAAGAACTGATATAAATCTGGATAATCTTCATGAATTAATTCACAGTTAATGTAACGGCCAGGATTATATATATCTAACAGATGTGATGTACATGTTAACGAACTGCTAGTAAGGTGAGGATTAAGCTCGCGGCGCAACCAACTGAAGCGCAAACACCTCCAAATATTGCATGCATGGAATATAATGAGTTTAATTCAACCTGCTAATAAGAAACTGCGACACTGAACTTCCACTCAGGCTTTGTTCAATCTTCCTCCTTTATATCCTTCTTCTAACATGTGCATCTGAAGCCACCTGTAATTGCTCCATAATTAACAGCTCAGGTTTCAGACTTAGTCTCCTCCTTTTCAGGACGTGAGCGACATTCTCTATAATATATTTGCCGTCCATATTCCCACTGTGTGTGTCCAAGGCTTTGGGAGACGGGAAAAGCAAAGAGGGAACAAAAGAACAAAGCACGTATCAGAATGTATAAAAAGCTGCCCGTGGCTTCGATCCATGAGGGGGTGCTATTCATCTCTTCAGCACACACGGGTCCTTGCGGACTTTCTGCCCATCTCGGTCCCGTTCTTCTCTCCTCTCGTACCTTTTGTGTATTATTTTCTTCCCACTTCAACCCAGAGTCTTCCCTCCTTTTTTTTCCCATTCTTCCCATTAATATCACACACTGTTCTGTTGTGACTTGTCTCTCCATCCTGTGTCCACCTCATCCTTTACTCCTTATCTGACAGGCTGCCATTTGGACTCAATGTGAATGAGAGTGAATGGAGTTTATCTTTTGTTCTTGTCATTCCCCTGTCTTGATGAACCGGTGCTGCCTGCTGTCTCTGTCTCCTGTGTCTTCATTCCATTGTGTGAGTAAAGGATTGATGAGACGAGAACAGTTTTCAGTTCAGAGAAATGGCAGGCCCCCAACAACTCTCATTTTATCCGTCTTTATTCTCTCTTCCTCCTCCCATGGCCAATTAAACCTCTCTCCGTTTTTTCCCGTTTCTGCCTCGTTCTTCGGCTCCAATTAGGGCCTCTCCCGGCGAACGTCTGAGCAGGTGAGATGATTTTGTCTGGGTTTTTGGCAGCGTGCAACAGTGTGATGCTGATGAAGAGGATTGGCTACATCAAATGTCTCATTAACTCAACGTGTAAACAATGTGGGAAGAGAAAAACGCACACGGAGAAGCAGATGGAAAAGGGCGACGGGAGCAGCAGTAAAAACTATTTGTAGAAAGGCAGCGGGGGAAATATTATCATACGGAAGATGATGATAGCGTCCACGGAAGACCTGGGCAAAGTAGTGGTGGATTAACCAACTGAGCCCTGGGAGAGCGCCTCCTGTCTTTGTATTTTCCTATACTTTCCTCCTCCACTGCTGCTCTCTCACCCTCCGGTGAGTGTGTTCTTCTAAACATCTTGGTTATTAAGCCTCCACCCATTATTTGCTTTGGGGAAAAGCATCCACCTAATGCATACATACATGCATACATAAATATAAATAGATGGTGAGATGCATGCTTTAATGAAGACGAGTTCATCACAGCCCTGTAACTATTTGAGTTTATTAATAACCGTCGCAGTACCAACCCCGGTGAACCTTATCCTAATTATTATGTAGGCAGAGCTGAAGACTGAGGTGATTAGGATTAAAATGAAAAGATAAGGACGCAGTATTTACTCACTCCTACAGGAGTCTTTTTTAGGAGCTAATATTTCAGTCGGTCTGACCTTTGCGGACATTATCTGAACATCGTCTTACAGTGGAAACACGCACAGTGTCTCATGAAGATTAGCTCCATTGTGCAGCTGTAGAGTTTGTCTTGGACCAACAGGACAGTTGTGAGACCAGCAATGAAGGATGGTTTGGAGACACTAGAAATAGGTAGAAGACAGTAGGCAGGTGGAGAAGATAAAGATTTAGGAGAGACAAGGATGGACACGGTCAGGAATTAGGTCATTAGAGGGGGAAGACGGACAGGAAGGTTTGGAGAAAAAGCTAGAGAAGACAGATTGAGATGGTTTGGACATGTTCAGAGAAGGGACAGTGGATACATTGGTAGAAGAATGATCCTAAAGATGGAGCTACCAGGTAGGAGACAAAGAGGAAATTGATGGATGCAGTGAAGGAGGACATGGAGGTAGTTGGAGTCAGAGTAGAAGACACAGAGGACAGAAGAGAGATCGAAATTGTTGACTCATTGTAGCAACCCCAGATAAAAAGGGACAAGCCAAAAGGGAAAGAGAGTTTGTCTTTGACCAGACATGGTCAAACTACGGCGCAGGGACCGGATGCAGCATATTCTATTATTCCATTTTACATCGCATGCCTTTGTCCTGCAGTACCCATATTTCCCCAATAGGTAGTGTAGAGAACGCGTAAAGCATTTACGCAACATTATGCATTTCACATGTCACTGATCTGATTTCACAAAAATCTTTCTGTTCCTCACTTCACACCCCATTAGGAAAAGTTTGCCCCCTTCTGTCTCAGACAGAGAATTACAGAAAGCTCTTTATACGAACTTTAAGGACAATTAAATGAAGACACCAAAGCATAGAATTATGTTTAAACATACCAGAAAGGCATTGCAAAAAAAAAAAAAAAAAAAAAGGGTATTTTTTATTCCTTAATAGCTCTCGCAGCACAAGAGCTGATATAATTTTAAGCTCTAGGAAGTTGCCCGAAGCAAGGATCTCTGCCACTTCAAAAACTTTCCAAGTACCTCTCAGCGAGTGGGCTCAGACACATCTGAAGGGGGAAGTCGTCCCAGTGCTGCAGCCCACAGGCTTTTACAGACACCTTCATCCTTTATTCTCCAGCCTTATAGCTTATATATCAGCCTTAGGGGAGTGGAGTTGCCTCGCTGTGTTGAACTCAGGGGACGCTGAGGCAAAACAACAAAACTTCTCTCCTCAGTAGTTGAGAGTCATGGGGATCAACAAAGAAGGAACAGCAACACACACTCACTTTTCCTTAAAAACCAATTCCCCGCCGCTCCTCTTAACTTGATCATGAAACAATGTAACAAAGACAAATGGTTCTCCGTGGGTAAAAATCCATACGGCAAGATGTTGTTTCGGGGGTCATTAGCTGGGTTTGTGGAAATGTGACATATAATTCAGGTTTAAAAGCGTTTAGACTAAACTGTTTTTGTTTTAGATTCTGTTACGTTATACAACTAAAACCTATTAAAGTTTTGACTGCAGAAACAGACGACTGGACGATGACCTGTCAGAGGAACTGATCAAACCAGTCAGTGTTTTTTTTTTTTTTATCCTTTCCAGCCAGTTCTCAGTGTCATTAGTTTCACTGCAGAGAAAACTCTTCCTGTGACGACGGCGACAAATAGAGTCGGGATTTCTATTATAATGCTGTAATTAACAACAATAGAAGTGTCAGGGCTTCTGGGTGATTCATGTCATCATTAGTCCGTCACAGAAACATGTGTGTAGTTCTCTGTAGTTCTCTCTGTGTTCATGCTTTTCCAAGATTGGATCTATTTATTGAAAACCAGAGGTCTATTTATTTTCCTAACTAAAACTACACACTGATCATTAGTTTCAAGCGCTCACAGTCAAGTAGGAGCTTGAGTTTCTGTAAAAGACAGCAGTGGGAGCAGACGAGTCCCAAACAGAACAAATGCACGAAGAGAGGGGATCCACAAATGAATTTTAAGATAAAAATAAATACACAAACAACATTCACATCTATTTTGGATATTTGCGGGTGAAAATACATTTGTGATTTGTTGACCTTGCATAAATATCGTGCTTTTAATTTGTGACTCCATTTGTCTGTGGATTTGAGACTCTTCTCACTCTGACCAGTTTCACAGATCTATTTCTACATGGAGCCTCTCAGCAACCAATCAGAAGCCTCAATTGTTCGCATCACACGTCACAAGTCCACGCCAAAGATGGCATATTATACTAAAACAGATATTAAATATCTGTGGCGCTGTTTAGTCACGTCATACAAGGGCCCTAGTGAAGATACAATCACGTGATTGGACCTGTCCAGCCCCCGGGCCTTAGTTTGCCCAGGTTTGCAATGAATGCATGTTTTCAAACACTTTTGTTCTAAATGACAACATTAAACTGCCAACAACAGTTGTTTATATTTGAATAACTCCATCCAAGCACTGCATTGACATGGTTTTGCAGGTTTTTTTTTTTTTTTGCCCGTAACCCCATTTCTGTTCTGGAGTTGGTGCAGCCCCACTTTCCTCCATACATTGTCAGAGTTTGTTTCCCTTCCTGTTAGTTTGTCTGTGCTGCATTGCAGGACAGGACAGGACAGGTAGCCCCAGCTGCTCCTTGGGGAGTATCTGTATGTTTTTCTCTGCTGAGTGAATCTTTTTTTTTTTTACCGACCCTAAAAGAACTGCAGGAGAAACAAAGTTAACAAAGCTGCAACTCACCTCCACTGGACTGGATTTCTCACTTCTTATACGATTAGAAAGGTGCGGGTCATAGAGTAAGGGGTAAGAGAGAGAGGGAGAGGAGGGAGAGGAGAGGAGCTGCCCCCAGCTTTGTTCCCACGTCAGACGTGCCCTTGACGGCTGCATAGTGTCTCACTAAATACTAACTCCTATAACAAAGGTGGGTGACTCCCGGCACTGTGTGTCTCCAGGAGCTCCAAGGTGAAATTTATTACTCACTTGTGGTTTATGTTGGCCATAGCAATAAAGGGAAGAACTGCGCCAAAGGCACTCGCTGCTGGCAGACAGTGTCAGGAGATATGTGTGGCTTCCAGGCCATTATTTTCAACAGGCTTAAGCATGATATATCAGGAAACTCGTTATGGCTCAGACTGTAAAGTACACCGTCGTGAGGTTGAAGTGGTGTCAGTCGGCTTTGGTGACGCGTTGGGGTCTTGGGTGAGGGACATGTTTGCTGGTTAAACTCCCCAAACATACATAAAATGTATTCGAAAAGAACCCAAAAAGAAGAAAAATCACAAGAATAAAAGTGGAGGAGCGTGAGACGGAGATGACAGAAGAAGATGATGTGTCAGAGGAAATGAAGAAGGTGAAGCAGTAGTAGAACAGGAAAGAAGAAGTAGAAAAAGAACAAAAATATGAAGTATCATTTTAGGAGTCAGCGGTCAGAGACGCAGGATTCTTCCCTTGGAGACAAAGGAGTATTTTTCCTAATTCTGAGTAAAACATCTCTTGATTTTATCTTTTAGACCAGTGCATACTAATCTTTTTTTTCCGGGGACCCATATTTTAAAAGTTCCAAACCTTTGCAACGCAAGCCGAAGGTCATTAATTGTAAATCATTGACCATCATTAAACATTAATGAGAACATTTTATTGCTGACCCAGTTAGAATTAGTTTTACTCAAGTCCTAAAGACAAAAAAAAAAGAGTTAGAGAATCAGCAAAAACGACCGCGAACTTCTGAGAAACATTATTGTGAAAGAACGCCCAAAAAATCTTGCAAACATCCAGTAGGTCACAAACCAGCCTTTGGAGAACAACGTTTTTTTTTCAACACATTTATCTAGATTTTCTTTTCTCTTTGAAAACAGAGATGGCAACTCACGTGTTTGCAGGTTAGTGATGACCGTTCCACTGGTCAGTGGTCCTTTGGTGGCGTAGAGGGCGACGGAGTAGACCGTGCTGGGCTTCAGGTTGGACAGCTGGTGCTCCTGTCTATTCCCTTCCACAAGGATGGTGTCAGCTGTGACTGGGGGACAGACGCAGGGGTAAACACAGGGTAAAGTCACACTACCTAACATTGGGTTTTGGAGCCTGCACTGCTTAAAGAAATGAACTGATAATTTAACAATAATAACTGTGCAATAATGAGATTGCAATTACTCAACACACACAGCAATTATATTATATTAACCTATGTATGTGGTACGAACCTAATAATCCACTAACGTCCACTGTTTATTGTATTTTTTTTGTACTTTATTGTATTTATCTTTTGTTTGGTGCTGGACTGCTGCTGCGGCCTTCATTTTCCTTCTATCTGTCTAAAATTAATCACTAAAATTAAATAATAAAACATTGGTTGTGCAGTGAAAGAGTCCGACCATCGCTCCTCGACGTGGACTTGAGTTCGGTGCATTCATCAGTCCAGACAAACTGTCTGACCAATTTAAACAGAATGAACTCAATCATTAGAAATGATCTGGGGCAATTTGACTCGTAACAAAAACGCCTCCGACTTGACAGTGAAAAATGTCTCATTAAGAAAAAAGGACTGTGCCACAGTGGGTCGTCAAAATGTCAGCAGAAGACATTTAAAGGGCTCCACGGTGACCGTCTCATAAGTCTTTACGGACCGTTTATAATTACGGGATCTCGAGGTCAAACTGCTGCAGAGATTTTTTTTCTATGTTTTGTCCGACAGACGTGACTCTGAGTATTTTGGAAGTATTTTAGAGTTAACAAAATAGCAGCCTTGGTTTATAATACACTCCAGGGAAAAGGTCACTGCATTTCTCCATAGGCTGATTGGTTTTCAAATATAGGCACAGTGAAGATACACGGTCCCTGTATCTGAAAGGATCTGGCTGTGATCCAGTCACTCGCCAAGTAATTTCACATTGATTCCTACAGATAAGTAATACAGCCTTCCCTGGTGCGGCTTATTTAGTGACGCACACGCTCATAAGAAACATGTCCCCGGTTCCACTTTCTCCAGCCAATTCACATGAGTCACGGTGAATAATTGTTGACATCGGATTTGATCCGACTGGTAAATGTATTAACTATATTTTGCAGATGTATTCCTTTGAGTCTTTTTATGTTTTCCGTTTTCAGCAGCTGCGTGCCGCGCATACAGAGCAGCTGCATAGCGGCGCCTATGTGATGCTGCCTAACCTGCCGGAACATGTAGGTCAGACACAGTTCAGTTGGTAAATTATAAACTGGCCCTCAAAGGTCACACTCTATGACCGTCTCTTCCTGATTGGGACGTAGCCGTGGCCCAATGGGAAAACATGGGTTGCATAGGAAACGCGCGGCCCGCACTGAATGCATCGTCTGAGGGCTGAGACTCTGGGCTTCCACCGTGCATAATGTAATGAAAATAAGACAAATGGAGCCGTATTGCCTCAAAGGAGCCGTCACATGGGTCTCACTCTTTAATAGGAAACCCTTAATCGTACCTGTCATAACTACACATACTGAATCCAAATGAGCTGAAATGAATGAGCTCATTATAGCCACAGCCTGTAGGCTGGTGTTACAGACGTCAGCAGTGGGACTTCACTCCACAGCATGTATGTAGGTTGGAAAATGCAGCACCTTAAATAGTCTGGGGACTCATAAAAAACACATAAAAGAACCGAAGTGGGGAAAAAAGTCCTGGTGCTGAAGGAACCAGATGGAAATGTAAATGGAAACTATTACTATTACTTCTCCTATATGTGCATTGGGCATGTGATGTTACTTTTTCCATTTTCAGACTCACAAGTAAAACTAACAAATGTTGGAAACTCACTCTGATTGTGCGTAAGGGTCAGTACGTAGTTGTCCACACTGGACAGAGGAGCAGTCCATCTCAGCAGAGCTCCTTGAGGGGTGATGTTCAGAGCCGTCAGCTCAACTGGCATGTCCATGGCTGGAGTTAAAACAAGTTAAAGGGTTAAAAAACATTCTAAAATGTTGAAGTTAATATGTATAACATATCATATATGTTACCATGTATCACATTTAGGGACGTCCAATATTGAAACATTTTTAAAACATTTGTGATCATGTTTTCAACCAATAACAATAAAAACCAAATATACTTTATGAGATTAATGACATGAGCTGCAATGCTGCCATCTAGTGACTTGACTTCAAAATGCAATTGTTTATCCTAATAATATATCACTTTTATATATCGCAGTAATGGTGAAACCCCCCCACTGGGGTATTTTCATTATCTGAGAAAATCCAGTAACAATTATTACAGATCGGACATTCTTTATCACATCATGTTATACCACATGATATATTTTATTTGAAACGTAAATTAAAATTATTTTCATTTTTGCTTATTTTCTTCTTATCTGCGAATCAAAACTGCTTTTACACGACAGGACAAAAAAGAAACATTCTGGACTTAACAGCAATCAATGTAGATCAATGAATGTACATGTGGGCAGTGATAATACATGCAATATTTTCCATGATTATTGTATAAATCAGAAAGTCACTAATTTATAATCAGCCTCATTTCAAAGTTTCTTTTCTGACACCTAACCCGTCAGCATAAAATTATGCAAAGTCATATTCTCCTGGGTCGGCGGTTCCTTTTCTTCCTATTATACCTTTACCTTAATTATACCTTTAACCCTCGGAGTTTTAGCTCAATATTTTTTTTTTTTTGACCCTGAGTCTCTGCAGATTTCTGCACAGACTCAGTCACATGAGCCCTGCCTTATAAGAGAGAGAGAGAGAAAAAAAAAGTCTGCTCATTAGCACAATGGAATGAGTTGGTCCTTCATGTCACTGCAGTAGATGAACAAACCTAATTGAAATCATTACTTTAATTGCAAAAGGTTTTAGTGAATGTAATGGAATGTTGCCAAGTCAATTAGAGCTGCAATGGAGATTGAGCGGTGATGGGCATGAGTAAAAAAAAAAAAAAAAAACTCAACAGTTCATCCTCTACATCAGAGCCTCTTTTAATCCAAGTCTCAATTTACTGATTGGAGTTGCTGAACCACAGACAGGAGCCTGAAGCAGATGATGACTCTGAGATATGAACAGACCCTCAGCACTGTAGCTGCTGTAATCAACCATGGAGCATTTCTTCATACGCTTCAAGAATTTGCGTCCGAAAAGGTTACCTGTTCAATATGTACTAAAAAAAAATATGCGAGGACACGGAAACACGTGGACTTGAACCTTCTCCTACAGTAGTTTTCAGCGTTCCTTATATTTTCCATTGATTTTTAATCTAATTTATTCTTGGATCCGACCATTGAACCATGAGTGGTCAGAGTGGTGCAGCACTTCAGCTTGTGTTTACTGATAAAAGCGGCTACAAAACACATGATCCAGAGTTCAAGTATAGAAGAAAAGGAGTAAATTAAAAAAAAAATCTTTCAATGATTTTCAATGATCGATATTTTTTGTAATTAATACATGTGGATGGCAGCACTGAAAGATACCTTGACCTCATCAAGGTTAGTAAGCATTATAAATGAAGTGTTTTGATTGGCTCCTGATAAAAAATTCCCACAATGACCATTTTTCGGACCATAACAGCACATAAAACCCAATAGTTTTCTCATAAATTGTCTTGTGTTTACTGACCTTGAACGGGGCTCAAAAATATGTCAAAATCTTTAAGTACAACTTTAGTAAACTACACAGACACATGTTTTTGGAGTATTTGTAGCGTTGTGAAGTAATACTCTACTGAACTGTGTTTCGGCAACAGTTGAGTAACAACAACGAACCTACTTGGATAATGACTAGAAGGAACCGAGTATCCTTGACGACAAGGTCGTCCACTGTCAAATGGAAAATTTGATGGATTTGTTGAAGAGTGAACCAAAAAGTTATTCCGAGTTGAATAAAGTCCTATGTATGACAAAAGACCAGAAATAGACTTCTTCTTCTGTCGGCTTGTCCCTTTTTGCAGGGGTTTCCACAACAAGTCAACAATTTCCATCTACCCCTGTCCTCTGTGTCCTCATCTCCACCTATCTCCATGTCCTCCATCACTGCATCAATCTCCTCTTTGTCTTCTACCTGGTAGCTCCATCTCTAGGACCATTCTTCTACCAATGTGTCCACTGTCCCTCCTCTGAACATGTCCAAACCATCTCTATTTGTCTTCTCTAGCCTTTTTTCCAAACCTTCCTGTCTGTGTTGTCCCTGTAATCATCTCATTCCTGATCCTGTCCATCCTTGTCTTCCCTGGAGAGAACCTCAGCATCTATGACTCCAGCTCTGCCTCCTGTCCCCTGTCTTTTCCTAATGTCTCTGAACCATGGGTGGTCTCACAACCATCCCTTCACCTTAGCTGACTCTCTTCTATCACAGATCACTCCTGACTCATTTCTCCAGTTGTTCCATCCTGTCTGTCTGTCTCCACTGCTCTGAACAGTTGATCCTAAGTATCTAAACTCCTGCAAAGACCAGAGACAGACTATTCATTGAAAGTATGTCTTATAGTCCATAAATACAGTACACTAGAAGACCAAAACATAACCCAAACACTATACTATATAATAACACATCAAATTCAGCCTTTCTGTTGCAAGTAAAGGCTGCTTTGGTATCAAACTCTTCTCACCACAGACCTTATGTCCCTGAATCACCTCATCGTCCCCTTTGCCTCCTGACTTTTTAACCTGAACACGACGCAGCGCTCCAACATTTCTGCACATCAGCATATTGTGCTTTACACTCTGCTGGCCAAATGGAAGGCTGCAGCTTTTTAGTAGAGTCTGTACTGCAGAGGTTGTCACAGGGGTTGTGAAGAAAAAAAAAAGAAAAAACACACATACTCCACACTCTTTGCTTCAAATCCCCTGTGAGATACTCCTATTCCTTTAGTGTATTTTCTTCACAGTTTTTTGCTCCACTACCTGCTGTTCCTTCTGTGTCTTCAGACCCTGGGATGGTCTTGATTTCTTCTAAAAAAGTTGGCTAATGAGGCGTGAAAAGAGTTTTCTCCGAGGCCTCACACATCGTTGCTTGGCGGAACGTAAAGTTTGGACCAAAGAAGTGGTTCTCTCAATGTGCCTTAATAATCAATTTTCAGGACCTTTACTTTCAGCCGAGAGCTCACTTAACATAATATTTCTATGAATCATCCTTGCAACATCATGTTAGTATTTTTCTGCAGAATGTTTCATCTGCAAGTGATGGAGCTTCATCACTTCAGTCTAGATCTTTATATCATGTATTATGCAGCGCAGACTTGTTCTGTGGAAACAACGAAAAATTTCAAGTTGGACCCTTGCACTTGGAATTAAATAAAGACGTTTCTGTCTCTTTTCTGGCCTCTTTACCTTGTAGGAAGATGTCTGATTGGACAAGACCCACCTGACCTCATCAGCCATCCACCTCTCTGTCTCACCTGCCGTAATTGCGACTCTCTCCTCTAAATCTAAACTCAAAACACACCTGTTCCAGACTGCATACACCCCTGAAATTAAATGCCAAGACGGTATGAAAATCACCTATGGAGCAGTGCTGGGCCACGGCCCAGGGGTTGTGAACCACTGCTCTAACAAATCATTACATTGATAACTACTTCTTCTTCAGTCTTTGTGATGTTTTACCCTAAGAAGTCCCACTGCCTTGTGCGGGTGGTGTAGTGTCATTATGTAAAGCCATTGACAGTTCACTCCTACCAACACAGTCGGCTGTTTTTGCTCCCCAGACTGTGTGAACATCCTCTCTCATTACTGCAACTGCTTCACTGTAGGGAGGGGAAAAAAAAAAAACACAACACTGTGTCTCTGAGTGTGTAAGTGTGTCATGCACATTAACCCCAGAGCCATACTGTAAGTATTAGAGAAACAACATTAATAGCTGTGAAGAGTTGGACCACAGCCGTATAAATGGTTCTATCAGCTCCACAAGCTCTGTGTATGTGTGTGTGTGTGTGTGTGTGTGTGTGTTGCTCCTTTAAAGCTACAGGGACCACTTCTTAATGCTGAATTTATTCAGTGTCGGAATGCAAACTGGCTGGAGGTAAAAATATGCTTCTTTACACATTTATCCCGAGCCTGAGCCAAAACCTGTCATTATCCTGAATCATCACTGAGAACGTGCATTAAATAAATGCTCATAAACCAAAAAAAAAGTGCATAAAAATACTCCCACACTGCAGTTTTTATCGTATATGAAAAAAAAAAAAAAAACAGTTGCAGAAAAGTTCTCATGTTCAGGGGAAAAAATAACAACAGGTTTCATTTTCATCAGTCAGAGTATTTTTCTATGATTGCGCTGCTGACCCATGAGCTCCTCAAGGAGGAATACTGTTTAACAGTTGTGAGACCAGCTATGATGGATGGATTAGAGACACTTAGAATAGACAGAAGACAGGAGACAGAGCTGGAGGTGGAGGAGTTAAAGATGCTGAGATTCTCTTTAGGAGAGACAAGGATGGACAGGATCAGGAATGAGGTGATTAGAGGGACAACACAGACAGGAAGGTTTGTAGAAAAAGCTAAAGAAGCCAGATTGAGATGGTTTGGACATGTTCAGAGGAGGGACAGTGGATACATTGGTAGAAGAATGATCGTAGAGATGGAGCTACCAGGTAGGAGACAAAGAGGAGAGAGATTGTTGTATGCAGTGAGGGAGGACATGGAGGTAGTTGGAGTCAGAGTAGAACAGGAAAATGATAACCGGTTAACTTTTTTCACCAAATTGTAAGTTGCTTTGTTCAAAGTACTAAATATATTGTAATGTAATATAATATATAAGAAAAACTTTTGATATACTGGATATGTGGAAAGTTGAACTGCACTACAGTCAAGGCTAACAGCATTGATATAGTTGGGAGAAAAAAAAAAATCCAGAAAAGTATGCAGATTACAAAAGCAGAGGCAATGAGAATACACCTTTTTATGGGGTAAAATTAGAATTAAATACAGACATTACCTCTGATTGAACGCACTCTCTAAAAGGTATGACGAGTTACCGCCATTAAAACGCTCTGTTCAGGATCAACCCGTTAACAATGACATAATTTGCAGTTAGCAGCACCTTCGTAATAACGGTGGTCTGTGCCGCTTTATGAAGAGTGAGTAGAAACTTATGGCTCGCTGGGTTTAAATAATAATAACTGGCGTGATCTCTCGCGGCAGTTTCTGCATCATTGACGGCTGCGCACGAACAATCGGCCGGAAAAATCTTCCGGAGCGACTTTCCTCACACTCTTTTCACACTCATGTATTAATGATCTCTCATCTCTCTGGCGGTAGGGGGTATCGAACCGGGGACCTTGCGGACCCCAGTTCACTTCCTTAACCACTAGGCCACCAGCCGCCCTTTAGAACAGGGGCTGCAGCTGTCATTTACGTTGTTTAGTCTCTTGTTATGTTACTGTTGCTTTAACAGCACATTAATTCTGTCCCTGATTGATTTGTGTCGGAGACAACACTGCCGGGGAGGACTTTATTAGTCTTCCTCCCACTCTTTAGTTTTAGAGAGATTGATATCTTACTAGGTGTCCTGTCACGCTGCTAATGAGCACCTTTATTAGCTCTTAAACAGAGCTGCACACGCTCCATTTGGTCACAGCCTTCCCCCAAAGTCATCTTCTATTAGCACAATCCTGCTGCGTTGGCAAAAGTCGACCCTGTCTGTCGTTACCTCTCAGCTTCTTTGACCAGCGACTCTTCTAAAGGCTGGTTTGGATCACGTCTGAGAAGCTGTGACACAGTGTCCTTGGTGAAGGGTGTTTATGATGTCATCAAAGTTGACTTTATTATTTCCCAGCTTTAAGAGCGTAGGTAAAAATATTGACTGACAGCAAACTGATGCAGCAGTACGGGGGGGACGATGACTCTTTTGACGGACAAAACGCTTTTTTCCCTGGGCCACACATACCACCCACACCCACTGAACATGTGGGAGACATGTTCCAATGTCAAAAAATGTTTAAAATGTTAACACTGCTTAAAATGTTTACACTTTAACACACTTTCACACACTGCCACTGTTTCTCTGTCTCCCCTAATGTGTACATTTCTGTCAAACAAAATGTCTCCTTTCTTCGTAGCTACATCTACAATGTTGTACATACATCTGTTTTATAATGGCATCTGTTTTCTTCCTCTGGCACCTGTGATCGCTAAACCATCTACACTACTTTTCTTTCTAAGTTTAAAACAGTTCCCTCATATACTTTATCTTGGAAAGTTCATTTTGACGGTGGATTGTAGCTGCGTGGGAACTTCCTCAGTTTCGTTGTACCTCCCAAGGTGCAAAGACAATAAAGGACTATTTTAGTTTCTTATTATCATAATGACAGACATGCGCTTGGAAAGATGAGGCAAACAGTCCAGATTGATCTAAATTAACCTCTAGGTTTGTGCATCTGACGGCGTCTAAAATGTTTTTGCACCTTTGGAAACAAAAGAATTTAAATTTACTGCCATAAAATGTGATGACAACAAAAGAAATATTAACTTTTATTTTAGAATAAAACGGCTGATTCTCGATATCCGTGTAATAATGAATGCTTGGGTTTCCGAAGCCTTTTTTGCAACTGCTTTTTTCTATCAATTCCGTTTGCATGAGTAAATCTGTGTGTTTTATTTTTCTCTCAGGATGATGTTATGATAAGAGTCTGGGAAGAAAAGCTATTAACAGAAAAAAAACAGTAGCTGCTCCTGCCTTAAAATCAGAAGTGTAATCAGATTAAGCCCGTTGCCGAGACATAAGTACACCTAAAATATTAAGAGGAGGCAAATTGATGAGAAGTCAAAGCAGGACAAAGGACAGAGGGACAATCATGAGGGACAGAAAAGGAGAGACCAAAAAGACGAAGGAGAAGGAGAGAGGGACCAATTACTGGGGTCACAGACTGAACAGTTTAATCTTGTTGCAGCACAGATTGCACCTCTTGTATTGTCAGTTTCACTATTAGATTGTGATTGTGTGTGATGTTTGTCTGCTGATGTTGTTTTCCAAATCTCTTTGGAACAAAGCTGTTACGTTCGGTATCACAGAGAGAGAGAGAGAGAGAGAGACATTACAGTGAAGACAAAGACTTTTAAATAGTAGAGTTCACTGCAACCTCTACTGTCATGACCACACAGACATGCAGCAACAGAACCCACAACCAGAACCAGTTCTAGTACCATGATCTATGAAATACTGAATAATGTACCGTGGAAACCCCTAAATGTGTGTTTAATTCCATACCACAGCAGTTCTCATGTGTTTCGTCCATTTGAACCATTAAAAAATAACTAAAAATCTATTAATTCAGCTTGGCTTCTCACAAATATATAATTAATTCATTAAAATGCCTCCATATAAAAAAATAGATATGATAAAGGATATTGATATACAAATATACAGTGGCAGGAACCAGACTTTGGTCTGCAGGGTTTCAGGTTCAAGTCCAAGTTACCACTGAGCATGGCAGCATCCCCACTCACTGCTCACCAGGGACTCAAAGCTGCACACTGTTCACTTTGGTGATGGGTTAAATTCTCATATGTCATTGTGCGCATTGGTGTGGATCACAACGACACAATGACAGTGAATTTGTTTGATTTTCCTCCTTCCACAATAACAACAATTAGGGGAATAATATTTCATATTATTGTTGTAAAAATGGGGAAAATGACCAAGCAGAGGACAGACACTGAGACAGCCTTGAGTGGTAAATGGAGATCATTAAGCACCGTGAACTAGATTATTACTTGTACTACTAAGAAAATGTCACAATAGGTGCTTACCCGTAACTTATAATTCAGAGATCTCTATATATTTAGAGACTTTACTGTTTATGCATGAAAATCTAGTTATTATTATAAGATGTCGAATAATTCTATGTATATCTGTGACTGGCTAGTTTAGATTTCCCCAAATCGCAAATTCTAAAACACTGAAAGTGGGAGAGAGGTTCCAATTAAAAGTTGCTAAAAAATAAAACTTTGATGAAATTACCTGTTGAATGTGTCAACACTGACTGTACTACTCTATCTCCAAAGGAGGGGGCGCTGAAGGTAAATATCAGAAATGTATAAATGACCAAAAAGTAAGTTGTTGTCACATGAGAAGTGAAGGACGAGACTAGAGAAAAGCGGGACAACAGATCACATCCTCCATCACCCTGATGATGGTCCATTATTAGAACCCACCTGTGAAGAAGGAGGTGCTGACCACTCTGCTCTCCTGACTTCCCCTGACAGCGTTGATACTGATCTCGTACTCCGTGGCGGGGAACAGACTGGACAGGTTGTAGTTGGTCACATCGTTGTCAATCACCACACTGTCCACGCGACCTGCAGAAGACACACACGCGAGGGAGAAAGTGTCCAACCTTCACATCGTCTGACTGTTGTTTTTCTACCAAACGTCTCCAACTCCAGGCTCAGTCACATTTTGCATCAGTGGGCAAATATTTAATCAATGCCAACCTTTAATTAAAAATTCAATTACATTTCACAGATAAAATGTTACAGTTAATTATGTACAACAGGGTGAAGAACAAGGTGCGCTGCCACCAAACATTTCACAGCAGAGAGCGCGGAGAAAAGCAAATGTCACATCCGTTTATGTGAACCAGGAGAAAACCAGCGGTTGTGATTACTGATATAAAGATGTCCCTGATAATGGGACATTATTCACACTAAATGAATCCCACTGTAAGTCCAACCTTTAGCTGACTGGTACGACAGCTTGTAGTAGTCGAAGGAGGCCAGAGGTCTGATCCATGAAATTGTCATTGCATCTTCAGTCACATCTGACACCGTCACCTCTTTGGGTGGATCGATACCTGGGAGAGCAGTAAAGAGCAGAGAAGAAGAATGTTCAAAAACGAGAAGAAGAACGTCTTCAAGGTGTAGCAGAAAGAATGGATTGAATTATGCATAAAGGTAGGTAGGTAGACTGTGTCCTCATATTGTCTGTTATCTTTCTTTCTTCTTTTCCTTGTCCCTCTCCTGGCCCTTTTTTTAAGGGTTTGCGACAGAAAGTCAACATTTTCCACCTCCCTCTGTCCTCTGTATCGTCTACTCTGTCTCCAACTACCTCCATGTCCTCCCTCACTGCATCCATCAATCTCCTCTTTGTCTCCTACCTGGAAGCTCCATCTCTAGGATCATTCTTCTACCAATGTATCCACTGTCAGATGTGTATAAGAGACAGTGTCTACACTTTATGGCAACATTAAAGCCTCTGAAAATCAGGCCTAGTCCTTTTTCTCTCTTCCTGTTTGATGTGAAGTATGTCGTGTTGCATCTCAGAGTGATGACGAACGTAGGAGAAGATTTAGGATTAGATTAGATGGAACTTTATGAATCCCTCAGGAGTTTTCCCTCTGAGAAACGAAGGCACTAATTATGCATAACACTTGGCAGCAGCATTTTATATTGGGATGTTAATCATAAACTTTTTTTTTTTTTTAAATCAGATTTTGCGCCTCTAGTCTAAACACCTTATTTCTGATTCCAATTTCAACTAATACCAACATATGCCACCTTTTTACCCCCAAATGTGAGGAAAACTCTTCAAGGGCCCATGTGCGATTTCAACAAATTTGGCAAAACTGTAGCATTGTGTAATCAGATCTTCATTATGGGATGAAACATCAATACCAATATGACAAATATAACATATTTATGATCATGATGAAGACATTCCTTGATATAACATTCAAATCATAGCTGAGAAGCGGATTTAAGGGAGTATAACTACAGCGTTCTCCTCAGACACTAAAATACTATTGAAAAGATTATTCGGAATATGAGACTAAACCAAAAAAATACATTTAAAGTCCTTAGATAATAATAATAAATTAATAAAGGCATAGAATATGTTCCTTCTGCACAGACTTAAATCTGTTTTTATTAATTTATACATTTGCAAAAGATAAACTCCACGTCTGATGTTTACGGAGCTGCACTGTCACAAGTATCTGTTCGATGATTCCGTTCACCTTCCGTAAGCTAATGGATGAATGTGGCCCTGAGGCAGAACACTTCCAGTCTACTGTAGCTCTTCTACTAATCGATATGAACCAGCAGCGATGAGCGGACTTCAAACCTGCGCTACAGTGTCTTGTGTCTAATGTTGCAAACCGAACAGAACATTTAACTCTATAAGTAAAGGCAGAGTTCAGCCTCTCATCAGCACTTAGATTCAACCACACGATCAAATCAGGATGAATAGACAAAGGATGACTTGCAATCTGCAGTTTCCTTTTTTCGCTCACACCGGTAAAAGAGAAGGGAGAGAAAAGAAGAAACGAGAGAGTTACCAGCTGCCAGACTTTGATACAAATGTGGCATAAAGATCAGATGGGAGCAAACAGGTGTCTCTGACACTGTTGCAAAATTAATAACGCTGTATTTCAAAGCCGACTTCTCCCTTTTCCACTATCATCAGGCAATCTTTCCTCGTCCTGAGTTTCTCCTGTTTGGGGGGAAAAACATCATCGGAAAGATCCATTGCAAAAACGATGAGGTGATTTCACGGAAAAAAGTAGAAGTGGAAATACAATCGTACAGAGAAAGGAAACAAGGAGAAACAATGTATGGAAACAGAAACAACTGAAGGACAACAAACACTGTGTGACACTGTTTTCTCCACGTATCACTGTCAGCGAGGACAGAGGACTCTCTGCAGGACAAAAACACTCTGACCTCGAATGGATATGTTGGATGATACTATTACTGTTGGAACACATGAAGAGGAATGTTGAGTGAAGACAAGGGACTCATGAGACTGTAGTAGAGACAATAACGGAATACAAACACACTACAAAGTATTGTTTACAGGTAAAATAGGTCATGGTTAGAGCATAGCTTATATAGCAATACATATAGTAACAAAAAATAAGTAAATAAATGACAAGGTGTGTTCAATTAAGGAAATCTGTGCAAGACATTTTCAATTATCTACTGTTTCATGTTGCACTGCACTTGCAATGGTATTTTGAGCCTTCAGTTTTGATACAGCAGGTTGTTTAGTTACTTTTTTATATGTACTTCAAGATATAGTGGACGTTGTCAAAAATATGAACCTGGCCCAGGTCTAAATGTCCACTTTCTGAGGGAAAAGCCAGAAAGCCCTGGTGCAGTTTTAACTTCTGCTCTTAGTTTTCAATTGTTGCTAACGGTTTGTAATTCCATTCCTGCTTATTGTGATTAATTTTATTCTATTTAATCTTTTACCGTTTGTTAGGATTTTCATTCCTGCTTATGCTGTTCTTTTACTTAGTCTTTTATCTTCTGTTAGAATTTTAGAATTCTTATTCTAGTTTTATTTTTTTTTACTTCCTCAATCTCCTTTATTTCATCTTTTTTTATCTGCGGTAATTCAATATGCTGCTGTGCCTAATCGATTTCCCATGCAGATCAATGAAGCCTGTAAGTCATACTGTATGTGCAAAAAGTATTAAAATCATTGCCATTCTGACGCATTTCGCCAAATTATCGTAAAAAAAAACAAAAACTGAGGAATTTCTCCAAGGAAGGAAGGATCTCACCTGTTGTGAGAGACGCAGTTATTGGCTCCGAGGTGATGTCCCCCTGAATGGTGATTAGACTGACGGTGTACTGAGTGGACGGCAGCAGTCCTTCAACTATCAACCTGGTCTTAGCACCTTCCAGAGTCAGCTTCGAGCTGTCTGTCCCGTCAGCAGAGATGTAGCTGAGGATGAAGAGGTCAGCGGGCGGCGCTGGGGCGCTCCACGCCACCGACACCGAGTCTGAAGTCACCTCCGACAAGTAGAGGTGGGTTACTGGTCTGATCCCTGAAAGAACGCGGGATCCAGAGGTCATCACAGAGGTTTTAAGGAAAACTGCAGGCGATGGAGGCGACTGAATGAGAATGAAGTCGATGGAGATGAACTGAAAGGAATTATTCGTTCTGTGACAATGGAGCAGATGGCAGAGAGAGCAGACCTTGGCAGTGGAAGCAATGATTACATTTCTCATGAGGTGAGAGAAAATGGAAAATGTAGATGAGAGAAGTTTGTCCAAGGAAGGACGGTCTTACTGAGGCAGGAGTTTGAGTTAGAACAGCAGGAAGGATCACTGTTTTTTCCGGTGAAGAAAAATGACAAGATGGGATGAAAACAGAATGAAGGGTGGAGGGGGGAGCAGGATTATTAACGTGGGGTGACAGCCCGGCTGTAATGATTTTAATGAAGATGTCATTTATGATCCCAGATGATGGTGACGCGTCTTTTGCAGCACTGTTAATCACTGAGAGGCTGAGAAAATTACACCAGGACAGTGGAGTGGATTCTTCATGTCTTTTCATGTGGAGATTTTTTTTAAGTCTTTAACGTCAGATGTTGACAGTGGCCCAGGTTAGAGGATCTCTCATATAAATAAGATGATAAACCAGAAGGTCTTCACGAACTATTTCTCTTTGGTATTCAAGAAGAAAAGAAAGAGGCATGAGGTAAAGTTGACGTAGTTGCAGGATATAGAACCTGTTTTTTAAATACCTTTCAAGTATTCAAGAGGTTTCTCGACAAACACAGACATTTTATATGTCTGTGTTTGTATTATTGACTTTCACTAGCACACACACCTGCAGAATCTTCCTGTACAAGTCCATACACACAGAAGTTCTAGGGTGAAGAAAGTCAAGGAATCACAGAGAAGCTCTGAATACGAACCTGAAAATAAATGCTTGCTTTTCGTCAGGAAAATTCCGAGTTTAAATTAAAATTTTGTCTGTGCTGTTTGGCCTCTTCAGTGTTAACAATTAGTGGATTTTCAGAACTGAAGATAAGAGTTGAAATGTTTTCTGGAAAAAAAAAAAAAAAAAAAAACAATGTCTAATTTTCTAATGAAACTCTTTAACCCTGTCTTGTTGTCTCTGTCAGAACAAAAGGCTCCTCATGTTAATAGAGAAAACGCTGGTTGTCAAAGCCAGATAAATGTGGTGTTGGTTGTTTTTCATTCGTGGAGAACAGTGGGAATTAGCATTAACCTAAAAAAAACACAAGTGTTAATCAAACCTTCAGATGCATCAGGCAGACTGATTATGTAGTTTGCAGATAATGACTCCGTCAGTGCTAAAATAGTTTTTAGAGGGATAAATGTGCAGAGAAGTGAGTGGCTGTTGCTGCAACAGCAATCACAGACGCTGCAAACATGTCCAGGATGGTTGAAAAGAAGGCTGTGATTTTCTGGGTGGGTCAGTTTATCTTCTTTTTCATAGATTGTCATGGTGATATGACTGCAGGAAAATGCAAGTAAACACACTTTGCTAAAAAAATGACGACGGCAGCCTTGGACAAGTATTAGAGGAGCGCTGCAGGGTGGTGACGATGGCATGGAG
>JAFBJS010007094.1:187917-200024 GCA_016785265.1 Paraplagusia blochii
AAAAGGGAAGTGAAAAAAAAAAAAAAAAAAAAATCAAGAAAAACACAATTTTTACAATTTAATCTAGGTACCTTCTGTTATAACTCAGTAATGTCTTATTAATAAAATACTTTTCCAATATTCTGCAGTGCCAACATCGTACTATAACATTCCTGTTGAGCAGTGAACTCTGCACTTCACATAGTTCAGGTCAAACCTGATTTTTTTGTCCCTCGGGTCTCGTCCTTAAAAAAAAAAAAAAAAAAACATCTTTAAAGAGAGCGGTTCAAACATCCACCGTACAAATGTATCCTGTCTCCATCTCCAGGGAAGAATAAATCTTTATTCGTAAATAATTTAACACATCAAATTTGTCTTTTTCTTCTATTTATCCAATAAAGTGACCTGTGCAGTGGACATGCATGAATAATGTAGGACGGGGTGTGTTCATTATTAATTTACACTTAACAAGAAGCTACTAAATCAGCAGAAGTGAGAAATCGGTGCCGCTTAAAATACAGATAAAAGGGTTAGGGTTTCTGTTTAACATTGGTCCATAAATAAAAAAATAGCAAACTTTACAATAATATTGGAAGAATATGTTCATTAAGGGATAACAATTGTTGTTACCCCATTAAAATATAAGGTACTTATTTATACATTATCAAAATGACATAATAATTAGTGCTAAAATACAGCAGTGTCCTCCAACAGTGGTCCCCAACCACTGGGCTGGGGACCAGTACCAGTACGTGGGTGAATTGGTGCCGAGACACAGAGAAATAATGTTTCTTTTTTGTCCCATCTGGCTATTACTTCCACTTGATCCATACCCATATCAACAAAAGAACTGACATTCAATTACAATTATTAAAGTCACTGTATACTCTGCAGTGTTTTTACAATGTTTCAGAGGCTTCGTTTGGTGTGAGGTATATTATTCCACACTTGAATTACATCTCCTCAAAACTCCAACGTTTCAGTTCTCATTTTGATTTGAATGTCAGAAGTGTGCAGCCGAGTCTGCTACACCAATCAGTGAAGCCTATAATAACTACAATTCCCTCCATCAGTGGAGCAGAATATTTCATTCACAGTTGGAGCATGGTGTTTAATTGATGGATAAATACTGTAAAGCATATGCTGCAAACACAAGGCCAGTGGACCCACTGTAGCCCGCCGAGGAATTCTGTGTGGCCTGTAGAAGCCTTGAAATAATGTGCTGCTGAATTTTTATTTATTATTCCATACAGAGTAGATTAATGAAGTCTTTCAATTACATCTAGGCAAAACTTGATTACTTATATATTTGTAATGACACTTACAGGTTGTGACGGCTGCCGTCACTGGCTGACTTCTGCCCTGATCCCGCAGCGCCACCAGGTTCACTGTGTACTCTTCCCCTGGTCTCAGACCAGTCTGCACGTAAGAAGTGATGGTGCTGGGCAGCTGTGCTGTCATTCCTCCATCATTGTCCTAGAGGGGAGAAAACACAGTGACAGCTAAGGGACCGTACTCTAACTGGACACTGAAACTTCGCTGCATATTAGGAGGAAGTGTCAACTATTGTGCTGCACTAACAATCATGCAGAGATGTTTGTAAAGATTATAACCTCACTTTTTAAGCTATTTCTGGATGGCAAAGCACATTAGAGCATCCAAACTGTGCTGCATTGCAAAAAAAAAAAAAAAGACTTTGAGTGATATTTTTCTTTTTCTGTGGAGGCAGCAATCTGTAGCCTACTTAAAGCCTGTCACTCATCCATACAGAGCCCCTGCTATTCCCAGCTGTTCATACAGAGCCTGTGTTGCACATGCAATTTCTGCCAACAAACAGATGTTTTTCTACTGCTGCACCAACAACGTCCCCAAATGCCTGCATTGTGCCGGATTCTGTGTAGAGGGAAGAGACAACAGCCTGCACCTTTTCCTGATTCACTACTGTAATTAGAGATGTACCATTTAATCACTTCAACTAAATTAGTGGGGTGGGCAGCAGCACTCAGTGGTAATGTTCCAGTAACAACCGGTGTTCAGCCGACAATCATAATGCAGTTAAATGGAGGTGATGCCAAATTGTACAAAATGAATCACCATAATTGTATATCCTTTCATCTCCACTGTGTCACTTTGGTCATAATTACCCATCATGCCTGTGCTGACAAGTCTGCGCAGATGAACCGTGAGAAAAAAAAAATTACTGTGCAAGTGTTTTATTTAATTGAGCCTAAAAGTACTGAAAAGAAGAATTTAGGGATGGATTTTCCTAAAAGCCTCAACTCGCTCCTGAAGAACGACCGATACTAAAAACAAAGAACAAAAGTTTGGTAGCGATAAAGTTCAATCTATTCTAATGTAAACTGATTTAATTAAACTGAATTCAATCCAATTCAATCTCATCTAATGTAACTTAATCGGATAAAATGAAATGTAATCTAAATTATTTTATACTAATCTGATTTGACCAACACTTTAAATTTAATTAAATCTAACTTGAAACTTATATATATATATAAGTGGATTTTTCTCCCAGTGTATCTCAATAAAGTACAAAACAGACATGTGATGTCTAACCCCACCTCCTCTTCTCCTCCTCTGTTTTCTTTTCACACCACACTAAGTCCTCTGTTTGTTCACCAAGGCCGGAGCCACCGTTGCCTTCTTCAATTATGAGATTGTCAAAATTCAAAATCCCTCCTGCTGGATTACATCCACAGGTTGCAAGACTGCCAACCCATAATATGATTTCCCCTGTGGCTACGGCAAGAGAGCGAGAAAGAGTGGAGCTAGAGGAGAGTAACTAATGCAGAAATCGGACTGAAGAAGAGGATGAGGTGAAGGAGAAAAGACGGAAGGGAGCGCCTCCTGGTATAGGATGGAGATTAAATAAAGACGAGAAAGGATGAGACGACGGAAGATGATAGAAGGGCTGATAGATTTAAAAAAAATAAAAATAAAAGAGCGAGATCTAATGAAATAAACACATCAATATAAAGACTGTCTATTTCAAGGACCAGAAATAAACACACAATCTTCTTAACATCAGATCGAATGGACAGAATCAGGTCTGGAATCTAAGGAAAATACGGCCTCCTGAGAGGGTCTTCAAGAAGAAAACCAATTACTGGGAGAGGGCATGAGATTAGAGTGTTGGGAATACTCACAGTGGAGTAGGAATTAGAAAAGTGAAGGCTTTTGACTTGAAAGCTCAGTCTGCTCCTGCTGTGGTTTTGAAAATCACTTTCTTTAAAGTTCACAATAATCTACAAACCTTTCATTGGGTACTGGGTTAAAATGTTTTAGTTCCATTTGTTTAATTCCAGTGTCTCCACAGACAAATTCTCCAGGCTTTTACTTGATTAGAAAATGACACAATCGGATCAGAACGATGTGTGTTATTAATTGACAACCCATCTGCACAGCGCGTGCTCTCCCTGTCGTATAGTGTCAGTGAGCGTTACAGCATATACGCTTTTCTTTACCTTGGGAATGAAGCTGATCTCCCATCCATCGAAGGAATAGTAGAAAGGCTGCCAGTGGACCTCGACCGACGTCTCGGTGATGGATTTGAAGACTAAACCATCCGGATTAGAGAGATCTGGAGAGTTAGCCGGAGACGCATTATACGTTAGTGACCCGCACAGCCCATAAATCACCGCTCCATCTGATGCCAACTGTGTTCAAAGTGCTGAAAGTTCTACTTTGGATTTCTCTTTCTGTTGACTCTGTCTTTGTTTCAAACACAAGTGATGCTGCCTCTGTGCAAAGGATTTTCAGCAATATTGTTTCGATAAGTAATACCCTTATCTACTTCTGGTACTACACTTACTACTACTGTTACTCATGGTCATTGGTCCTCAGGACCTTTCATTCCCTACACCAATGGTGTCAAACCCACATCAGCAATACAGGTCGCCTTGAAGGGCCGGTTGTATGTAAAACTGTGCAGGTTTGGGGTGCCAAACCACCGGTCTATGGACCAGTACCTGTTCAAAAGATATTTGGTATGGGGCCGCAGTGGGACACATTGATAAATTGCACTTTATTTCTACTAATTTTCTGCATTCTGCGAAAGAAAACCCAGTCATATCCGCTTAATTTCTTTAAGTACCAGGTCAGTACTAGCTGAGCAGAAATAGTTGGGGACCAGTTGTATATCTGTAACTACTCCATTAAAGTAATTGTTTCTGAAATGCCAATCTATCACTGAGCGCGCAAAATGTCTTGGCGGGTGGAGACGCATGAGTTTGACACATGTACCCTACATACTGTGATGCCATTTTGATTCAACTGAGAAGACTATAAGCTTCTACCTGGATTCATGAGCATAAACCAAACTTGCATTAACGGCTTCAAAACAAATCCACATAAATCAGTGTAAACACGATGTGGATTGAGGCAGAATTCCCTATGAATCCTCCACACATCCTCCCGGGTCTACATTTTTTAATTATGTCGAGCAGAAACAAGCCGACGATCCGTGTTTCCACTGATCAATGGTGGCATTTAGCTTCAACACCTTGAATCATCTTTATGTTTCGGTTACCGTCACTGAAATTAAATTCTCTATTCTGGGAAGGGGAAGACACTAATACGGGAACGGACCGCCCTGTCACATTACTTTAAAAAATTACACTTCAAAAGTACAGTATATGAATTATACACAGATATATTTCTCAGAGGGTTACTAAGCTCCCTGATCTACTTTATTTTATTTTTTCCTCTATGTTCACTTGTTTTTTTACATGGAAACAAATGGGAAAAGAGGTGTGAAACGGTTGAATGGAAAAGTGTCTCTTTTGTTACTCCAATGGCACTGACACTGATAAATATATAGTTGTTTGGATTATTATATTATTTTGTAATCGAGAAAAAAAAAATTACTTTTCTTAGGTATGATTATACAGAAGGTATAAATGCATCACAGCGCAGTGACTGTAATGTCACAGCACGTCTTCATATATTAAAATCACGGTCTCTATGGAGCGAGCCAACAGATATATTTCTCAGAGGGTTACTAAGCTCCCTGATCTACTTTATTTTATTTTTTCCTCTATGTTCACTTGTTTTTTTACATGGAAACAAATGGGAAAAGAGGTGTGAAACGGTTGAATGGAAAAGTGTCTCTTTTGTTACTCCAATGGCACTGACACTGATAAATATATAGTTGTTTGGATTATTATATTATTTTGTAATCGAGAAAAAAAAAATTACTTTTCTTAGGTATGATTATACAGAAGGTATAAATGCATCACAGCGCAGTGACTGTAATGTCACAGCACGTCTTCATATATTAAAATCACGGTCTCTATGGAGCGAGCCACCATACAGACACACCACTGACAGACAGTGACAGGTCTGTGCCTCCACTGCAGCGATGATGTGCTTACGTATGAGCCTACTATATAACACTGACTTTTCTACAGGTATTTATACATAAAAATGCCAGTATTAGGACGATTTACTGCATATGAACGTGGACTTGACTTACATGTCCAGACGGTGATGCTGTCAGGGACACTGATGCTGTTGTTAATGACAGCAAACACATTGACGTTGTATTCCAGGCCTGCCTCCAGATCAGTGATGGTGCACGTTGTAGTGTTGCCTGGAATCCTCAACTCCAGTTGCACTCCTGGCACAGAAAGACAAAAAACAAAATGTCAATCAACAGTAAAATTACAACCTTTCAAAAAAGAATGAAGCCGATTATATATATCATGTGACTACCTCCGGGGCTGCTTGGTACGTAGGTCACCAAGAAGTCTGTCAGCATCGGTGAACCTTCCCACTCCAGATCAACAGTGCGGTCCGTCACACCTCGAACTTTTAAGTCCATTACAGGGGCCACTATAAAACAAATGTAAAAAAAATTATTCAAGATACATTCAATGTAAAAATAAGGGCAAAAAAAAAAGGTTTTTGTGTCAACTTTCCCCGTCAACAATTATTTTTCTTACTTTAAGGCGTTAAGTCGTAATTTCCAGATGTAAAAGCTTAGCAGTTACCGGTACATGAGACTAGAGCGCCCTCTAGCAGGAGGTGTTGAAAGAAAATATGTATTTTGATATATAATTGGCAAAACCAAAAAAAAGTGTGACTTATAGTCCAGGAAATACAAAATAGTTGATGACTTATTGTATACAAACCCAAAAAAACTAGAGTTTTTCCACACAAGTAAAAGCATATGCATTTGAATCCTGCAGTTAATGACCTTAAGATGCCTTAAAAAGTAAATAAAAAAAGAAGTTTGCGTTGAAAAAAAAAAACAAAAAACAAAACTTTAGATATAGACCCTCAGGCTGTCACTTTAAATGTTAATGTAGCAAATGTTCACTCTGAAAACAATTACTGCCCTCTACAGTGTGCATGTTTATCAACCTCCATCTATGAATTGCACATATATAGGTTTATATTTTCACAATTACAATGACTGCATTATGAGAGCACATTCCAATCAACGCAAGGCAGCAGTACTCGAGGTATCAAGGGCAAGTCTGTTAACTGAGAGACAGAATCGCTGTCACTCATCTAGTCTGAAGTAGTAATTCCATAAACTAGAGCGATGAGAGTGGAATGTCAATTTCCACAGCAGTGCAGGGCTCTTCAGTCCACCAAAGCAAAGAGTTAGTGGACGAGGAGGAGAAGGAGGACGAGGGAAGGAGGCATCAGGTGAAGAATTTAAAAGAAGAAAGGACAAGGACAAAAATGCAAACTGTTTCAGACTGCAGGCATGACGGGTCGGATGCGCAGAGGACAGCGGAGAACTTCGATGTGAGAGGAAAAAAAAAAAAGACCAGAAAGAATCTGCTTAAGGAGAAAAAATAACACACAGAAAGTCGTCTTAAAAACAAAAAACAAAGTGAGAGAGTGAGGAGTAAAGGAGCAGTGAGGGTGATAAAGTGATAAACAAGCTCTCATCTTATCGTCATCTCCGCGTGTCCTGCGACAAAACATCGCACAGAGAACTTCCCCCCCGGGGGAACCTTTGTACACTTCAAGTAGCAATTTCACAGAGTTCCCTCACACACACTACAAATGGATGCTCCCTTTAAAGTACTTTTCTCATTCCTGAACAGAGAGACTGCACTGGGGACTTGGCCTGCATCGTTCCCTCAGTTGGACATGGATGCAATAACCTGTAGGACAGTAGGAGATTGAATAAAGGAGGTCACACTGTAGAAGGAGAAGACGAGCCGGTAAAAAAGAAATAGATATAAACGAAGGTTCTCCAACTTGAGGCCGGTGGGCCATTTGCAGCCGGGTGAAAGATATTCTGCGGCCTCCACCTTGATGTGAAAGTTGAATTTATAATAATATTTTATAGACTGTTTCTCCACATTTTACGGTAAATCCTATAGTTCTCAAAACCCTGATCCACAGCCTCCTTCTGGTTCAGTGTTTTATTACATATTTATTAAATTTCTTCTTTTGTATGGGACACTAAAAGCTAACCCTTCAGTGAAATGATGGCGTCCACGGTGACCCTCAACCTTTTTTTGAGTTTGAGACCCCGAAAATCAATCAATCTGGAAAATGTTGCTGTAAAAAGCCAAGGTGGGAATGTTAAAGCTGAATATGCAGCTCCTGTAGACAACGCCTTACAAAGACCTACAAAATGTCATTTTGTTGTTGTGTGAAATGTCAATAACAACCGGTTAAATTAAATGCAAATGCTTGTTTACTTGATTAAAATTTAACTCCCAGGACTGGAGCCACCAGACACCAATCAACGCTTCTCAACTGCAGAATGTCAAGAGGGTCCCTGTCCTCAGTGAGCTGGCCCCTCTCCAAACCACGGCAGCACTGTGCAATTTCTCACACACTCTTGGAGCAGTTGGCACTTTATTCATTTCAGATGGAGGACGCTATTATCTAAAAGAAACAAATGAGTAAGTAAGTAAGTCTCAACCACCACTTTGCACAGTCCCCTCCCTCCATCATAACAGTGTGGGTGTGTGTATAGAGATTTAACTCTACACTGACGCCCACTGGTGGTGTCCCTCTAGATGAATGTAAATTGAGCACAACAATTCCTAAGGCATGTATCCTTGCAAGATTCTGAAAGTTATTCAAGAATCTTGCCGGAAGTTTCTGTGTCTCAGTAGAGTTGACTTCACTTTATACTTATAGACACAGAAAGGTTTACTGAAAAACTACAGTTGACAACAGAAGTCAAGTCATGGCTGGCTAGATAGATGAATGGATGGATGGATGGATAGGTAGACAGGTATACATGATAGACAGGTAGACAGATAGGTAGACAGATAGACAGATAGATAGATAGACATATAGACAGATAGACAGACAGACAGACAGAAAGATCAATAATAGACAGGCAAAGAGAGAGATAGAAAATAGAAAGAGAGACAGACAGGTAGACAAATGGTAAGATAGATAGACAGGTAGACAAATGGTAAGATAGATAGACAGCCAGACAGGCCGTTAGATTGTCAGGCAGGCAGGCAGGCAGGCAGGCAGGCAGGCAGGCAGGCAGGCAGGCAGGCAGGCAGGCAGGCAGGCAGGCAGGCAGGCAGACAGACAGACAGACATGTCATAGATAGATGGATAAGGCTGTGGATCAGGTTTTTGTCAAAACTGTAAGACTCTTATAAGACTGGTGTGAATATTAATGTCAATATCAGAAATGTATTTTTCTTCTCAGTTTAAGATTGGTCTGGATGAAGACAGATGTGAAATTCTTAACAAAAAAAAACTGATCTTTCTTTTAATTATGATTAACGTTTCTATCTATAAATATTCTACACTGCTGTCTTTGCCCAGTTTTTGCCAGCGAGAGTTGTATTTTGACATGTTATTATTCATGAACTTCTTGATGACTATATTCAAGTTCGGAAACTCTGGCCGAGATCTACTGACAACTTTATACAGGAGAGACTTTTAAGGAGAATTTATAAAACAGTCAATTGTTTGCAGCCTATTTGTTCATGCCTTGCAGCTGGTAAATAGTTCCCTGCTCAATATGCATGAGCTTGTTTTGGAGCCAAGTAGAAACTGTGCTTCATGTGGGAAAAAAAAACAAGTAGGTCCGTTTAAAGTCCACTCTCTAACGCTGCACATTCCGCAGCGCTCTGTTTTGATCATCTCTGCAGCTGAACTAATTGATAGCCAACTGTGTGAAAAATTCACCTAGCATCGTGGTGTATTTGCCCCGCGGTGGAGAGTCAGAGATGTAGGATAGATATGTTCTAAGGATGTAGGAAGGTCTGATGCAAATGACTCAAACATGGATAAAAGTCAACTTGAAGATATACTTAGAAAACTGTGTTAAAACTCTGAAACATTCACTTTAATCGGCCTCCAATATTTTCAAAGCTGAAGAAAAAGAGGCCAAAACAGCACATTTTTTTTAGGATCTGAAAACATGTCGTCCTAAACGTCCTCCTTCAGCCGCTTCGTTCAGTATTCAACCAACCGTTCCCCCTTCAACAATTGTCTACTTAGCAACTAATTGCATGGAAACAGACAGTGTATTCAACATCATTTGGTCTGATAATAAACCTGGGGACAGCGCTGAGAAATCAGCCGCAGTATCATCATCATCTGAAGTCCCTGTCGTCCTTTTGACTGCTGCTCTGTCCCTAATCGTTTGTCCCCAATTTGACAGTCGCATTAACTTGATGAGGGCAAACTGGTAATCTGGGTTTGTCACAACTGTCTCCGTGAAAACTACAGATACTGCTGTCCAGTATATCAGTAGAATATTTGCATTGAATGATCTGGGAACCAAACAGAGCCGAGTCTTTACTGAGTCCAAACTTTTATTAAACTAACTAGAACTAAACAAACTAAGAAAACTGTTTTCTAAACTGTTTAATTTAAATATTGTGATCTACTTTCATCAACCATGTGCAGCTCAGTGGACGCTTTTGTGGATTTTTTTTTCATGGCTTTGTTTGGATAGCTCATGTTTATGTTGTAATATTTATGAACATTAATAAACTGCAACCCCCCCCAAAAAAAATAGATAAATACAAAGAAAAACAAACTGCATCTTCATTAAAATTCATCAGAGACTCACAAAAATTATAGTAAACAAAACACTCCCCATGGTTTCCTAAAAATCCAAAAACAAATCAAAAATCAAGCGAATAAGGAGAATAAATATTCACCATTATGTTCCTAAAGAATATATTTGTTATTTCTATAAGAAACCATTAATGAGGAGCAGTTTAAAAATCACAAAATCAACATCTAATGAAAAAAAAACATTTTTAGGAAATCTGAGTGTAAAACTTGATGTTTACAGTATGGGAAAACAGCTGCCTTGAGTTTGATGTCTTTCATTAACAGGATAAATATATTAAAATAGTAATAAATATGATTTGCTTTTTAATTTCCCAGCCTAATGCCTGCTATAAAATAATCAGCCATTAATGTGAAAAAAATATATATGGCAGACTATGTTCACTGGCAGGTCATTATGGATCCTGAACATCTCATCTGATCTCATTCATGATGACGCAGCATAAGATCAGCTAAGTTTTGATGTAAAATATTTATCAAGATCTAAGTGACAGATCATGACGTGTTTTTTTCTCCAGACCTGTCCTTCTACGGCTGTGGACCTAATTTTGTCAAGAAGTCTTTTCTTCTCCGATATTCATCTCAAACTGTTTGAGCTTCTCAGTGGAACTGTGAAACTAAAAAGGCCGCTGTGAGCTTCTCGTTCTAACTCTTACTGACAGCAGGTATTACGCGAGAGGAAACTTCTTTGCCTACAATTTCTGCTGTCGGTGAGCGAACCACAAATGTCAGACAAACCTCCCTTTGTAGTTGACAACAGTTACGGGATTAAGCTGATGGAGGCTGATGGCTTACCAGAGTTGCAGTCGTCTCCGGCGTAGCCAGTCTGGCAGTTGCAGAACCCTTCTTTGCAGACTCCTTTCTTGCTGCAGTTGTTGGCACAGTACAGCAGCGAGCAGTCTTCCCCGACGTACCCGGGCCGACACTGGCACGTGCCGTTGATGCAGAGTCCCTGGTCCGAGCAGTCGTTCAGACACCTGCCGACCATGCAGTCCTCACCGGTGAAGGACTCCTCGCACACGCACTCCCCGTCGATGCAGAGGCCTCGACCGGAGCAGTCCGAAGGGCACCGTGGTTCCGAGCAGTTGTCTCCGCCAAAGTCGCGGTCGCACACGCACTCCCCTTCGACGCACACCCCCTGGCCCGAGCAGTCGTCCGGGCAGCGCGGCTCGGAGCAATTTTTGCCACCCCATCCTTCTTCACAGATGCAGCCGCAGAGGTCGAAGCTGAAGCTGCCGTGACCGCTGCAGCCTGGGATGAAATCCAAACGACCTACGTCGTAAAGAGGTGAGGGATTGATATATTCAAAGCAGTCTTAGCCTGAAGGGGTTGGAAAAGCACTTCAACTCACAATGCATCTTAAAACTGTGACAGAAGAAACTATTCTCAGGAGTTCGAGTCATTTGCATTTCAAACAGACAGATCAGTTTATCAACTCAAAAGCTGAATCTGATCAAATATCTAATCCTCTCATTGTCTGCACGTCTCTACGGCCTGGATGGCAGGAACAGTTGTCACGGCTTCAGTAAAAACCCTGTCTCATTTTTCAACAATCCTCTCGAAAGCTCAGCTCTTTATCCTCATTCTAAGTCAGATAGTGTCCACGACGGTAATCGTGTCTCCACCAGGGAGAAGAAGCGTTTTCAGAAAAATTATGAGTAGGTTGATTCTGTCGGTGGAGCAATGTATTTGACCAGAGCACACAGTCTAGTTAATAACCCTATTTAACTTGTTATCATTATATAAGACAATCATTTTAAATGAGGGACAGATGCTGCTTCTTTTTAGCAATACATTTGGGAATATGCATGATCTGTTCCTGAGTCTTTAGCATAATTAAAAAAAAACATTGTCAACCTGTTAGGAATATGTAGAAGACAGGAGACAGAGCTGGAGGTGGAGGAGTTAAAGATGCCGAGATTCTCTTTAGGTGAGACAAGGATGGACAGGATCGGGAATGAGGTGATCAGAGGGACAACACAGAAGGAAGTTTTGGAGAAAAAGCTAGAGAAGACAGATTGAGATGGTTTGGACATGTTCAGAGGAGGGACAGTGGATACATTGGTAGAAGAATGATCCTA